>JAKTPI010000005.1:0-282982 GCA_030557545.1 Ogataea salicorniae
TTTCTATATGATTTTTAGTATAAAACTCTCTCCCCTTTTTCTAGAAGAGTTCCGATTGTAACTTCTTTAGAAATAAGTTGGATCTACAAGTCTATTTATGCAATTTTTCCATCTCAACACTCTAGTGGAAAATCTTCCACTAGCTCCTTCAATTTGGGCTCCTAACCTATGCAACTCTTAAACATTAAAATTATGACTTCGTCATTGTTGTGGCTTAGTTTATAAATACCACAAATTGTAATCATATACAGAGAATCACACTCTTAATGAAAGTGAGGTTCTGACATTATTCCTATTTAGTTACTTATTCTATCGATGAAGATAGAAGATTATCAAATATGATATCAATTTTGATTTCAAATACTTTCTTAAATATTTAAGTAGTTTTAAATAACAATCGAATCATCACATACATGTGTAAGGAATCCTACGACTTTCCCACTTTGTTACTGTTGTTGTTATTTCGTGGTTTCGCATCGGTTTACTGTGCTCCCGCCAAATCCCTATTTTTTCCTATTTTGAATTTACTTTACTTTCCTCTTTTTGAGTTGCTTGATTTTAGCAACTATTGTGTTTAATGGTTGGAATGACCTTAGCCTGCTGATGACTTCGTCAGGAGACTAATATTCTTTATTATATATAGCTGTGTATTTCGCTATTCTTGTTTAGTTATCTTCCTATCGATTAGATAGAAGGATCATCAAATCAAATACAGAATTTTGATCTTAAAAGATTTTAAACAGTTTTAAATAACTATCGATTCATCACATGCATTGTAAGGGATCAGGCGCCATTTAAGATGGAGGACGTCTTGTTTAGGGATAAGTATCCCTTTTCCCCGTTGATTACTCTATTGATTACTAATCAGAGTAGGAGTTTCTGAAGATTGTCGACAACTTCGTCGACAATCAGTTCTTATTTTAAATATATTTGTATTTCCTTATTATTGTTTAGATCCCTTTCCTATAGAGGAAAAAGGGAGGATAGTTTTTTAGATAGTTTAGTTTGAACTTATTTTTAGAGTTTAATTAGTTTTAGTTGATAACTTATTTAGAAGTTATAAAATATCAAGTTTCGATTCAAAAGAAGATTAAATAAACGACTAAACGAACAGTGTGCCCGATTCATTATATGCATTCTAAAATTGTCGCCTCTTGATGCGACACCGACCTCATTTTGACGTTAAGAGATCCCGTTCCCTTATTTGGGAATTTCTCTCAAGTTGTCGACACTCTGTCCTCTATTATATATATATAAATATGGATCCTTTATTACTGTTTAAGTTTCATCTTCTATTGATTAAGATAGAAGATCATCAAACAAATTTTTTATTTCAAATACTTTTTATTCAAACGTTATATAAAGCTACTTGAATGCATTCAAATATTCAAAAGTATCTGAAATAGCGTTTGAATTATCTCAAAGAAGTAACTCGTTAGAATTTACATGGCAGATTATTACGTTAAAAATGGTCAACGTTTTATTTTTTTTTGTATGAATCTTGTAAATTTTGTATGTTCCTTGTTATTGAACCATGTCAGACTTATGCCAAAAAAAAAAGCATTAGTTCATAAACTTAAACTCAAAACTTTAAATTGCATACTCAACACAATTCATCTATGTTTCAATTGCTTCTACATTTCATTAACAATAAATACTAAAACGTTACATAAAAAAAAGTTAAAGAATAAACTTAATTTAAATAACAATAGAACTAAAACAAAAAAAAAGAGACAAAATAAACAATTGAATAACTGTGTTTGTAAATACATGAATGAAGGGCAGATGATTATACAAATGAATTTTTTTTTTTTCATTATAATGACGAGTTGTCTTTGAAAGAGTTGATTTCGACAAATTCAGAAACAACACCTTCTTTCAAAGCATTTGCCAAAGTTTCATCTTCACCTAACAACGAGATATCGAATCCATTATCGGCCAAATAAGTTAAAAACCTTTCATCTTCATTTTCTAAAGATTGTGGATCAACGGCAGGCAACCCGAAAAACCCAATCAAACCTGAAAAGATGGCTAAACCAGAAGCCAAATAAAATGGAACTTGATAACCTAAATCACCAGAATAATTAGCTTGGAAAGATGGGAAGGCATAGGTACCACAGAATGCACCAACTTTACCCATTGCAGCAGCAATTGAATAGTAGACACCTCTCACTGGTGTAGCACTGGTACGAGCACTTAGTGCACCGGTTTGACCACCAGCACCAAATTCACCAAGGGTGAGGAAAATACCATAAACTGTTACAAAAGCACCAATGTGTTCTTTTAAAGTTGAATATAGAGCAGCCATAACGAAACCAATAATGGATTGAATCCATAAACCTGAACATAGGGTCATTCTTGGACCAATGTAATCGGCAGCAATGGCACCTAAGATTGAACCTGGTAAATAAAACACATTTAAGACAACGTTCCAACCAAAAGTTTTGTAAATATCACCATCGGGGATAATGGAACTTAAAATTGGGGTTGAATAGATACCGAAAGCATAAGAAGAAAAATTATAACACCACCAAATAACCGAACAACAGGATAATCTAAACCAATAAAATTTGATAACTAACCACCAAGGAGCACGAATTTTTTTGAATCTTAATTTTCTAAATTGTTCACCTTCTTTAAATTTCAATCTCATTAAGAATAATGACATTGGAGGAATAGCACCCAAACCTAAAGTGACTCTCCAAACAGGTTGTAAATTATTTGCACCACAAATCCAAAGCATAACCATTGGAACAAAGGCAGAAATAACAAATCCAAGATCGATCATACTAATGGTGAAGAAATTAAAGTATCTGTTTCTATGTTTTGGTGGTAGTAAAGCAGCAGCCTCAGCACAAGCAGTGGAAGCGCATGGGTATTCAGAACCGATTCCAAAACCTAAAAAGAATCTGTAAATGGTTAATGCAACAAATAACCCACCAGCGTTACCACCAACGTGGGATTCAGTGCCTACACCCCAAGCACCTGCACACAAGATAGCGAAAAGGATAAGAATACAACTACTGATCAACATACCAGTTTTACGACTGATATAATCAGAAACAACACCAAATGACAATTGACCTAACACTATACCCATGAATGCAATTGATGAAACGTTTTTCAAAGCTGATGATTGTGTATATTGGTCTCCATAAATTTTTCTTAAACAAGTGGAGGCAGTGGAGATGGAGTTATTGACGTAACCATCAGAGAATAAACCTGCTCCAGCGGTGAAGATTGGCCAATAATCCTTTTTAACTTTTATTTTAACAGCTTCTCCAAGTAATGCATTTTTCTCAGAAGTGTGGTTTTCAATGATTGTCATTTCAGGGTTAGCCCAATTGACTTCCTTACGAATAGTACGCTTCAAATCAACGAAATATCCCATTTTTTTTTTAATTGAGTTGAATTAAGTCTTTTTTTTTCTTATAAATGGAAAAAAATTCAATCAAAAACTCTCAACATAGAACAACATTTTGATATATGAAAAAAACTATATATATATTGGAAAAAGGAAATAGCATGCAGTATATATATATATATAATTTTACAATTTTGTACTGTAATAATTATAATGGTTTTTAATAATTTTTCAAACAACTTTTTTCAGGTACGGACGGCGCTTTGTTTAGATTTCTATGCATATTATAAAGAATGTAGTATATCATATAGTATGGTGAATAGTATACTGTGTTACTCCACGTGGAGATAAATAATGAATTCAATGAAATCTGGTCCCTTTTGTTCATCATCTTTAATACTTACTCTATTACAAGATTAATTGTGGGCTGGAATAATACCAAAAGAGTCCATATGATACATATATACATATTCCAAAAAAAGAATAGACATACTCACACAATACAATATAGTAAAATAAATTATTATTAATGACGTCCCCAACATTTTTCTCGGAAAACCTGTAAATAGATTGATCCCAAGTCTCTTTCTTAATTTTCAGTACTCAATTTTTAAATAGTTTCACCCTTTAAATTCAACTCATTAAAAACTGTGAATATACTTTACACTTAAAACATCTTCAATGTGGTACTGACAATCCAAAACACCAGTAAATCATATATATATAATATGTAAGATTCATTTAGCCATTTAAACAAAGATATGTTTTTCTCGGATCAAAAATTTAGTCCCCCAATTATAAACTGGTGTATTATATATATATATATAACAAGCACATGCTCTGTTATTAGTATCTCTTTGTTGGGCACCCGAGCAGCCGAACAGAGCGCGGTATTAAACCCATTTTGAAAAGGTGAGTAAAATATTTCCAATTTGTTTTGCACGTGACAATTTACAGATTGAGAGTTACTCTACTCCTTCTATAATTGAACCACCCCCTTTTCCAAATCGCTTGAAACATTCAAACACATAGAGCAAACTCAAACTACTGTAATAATAATAATAATAATAATAAGTCGATGAACAACTTTTTTCAAAAAAAAAAAAAGAAGACATCACGTGATGTAGTATCACGCGTTTGAGAAGGCTCGTCCCTGTTTATCTATTATTCTAAATCTCTAAAGATCATCTCAGGTGTTCTTTTAAATTCAAATTGGATCATCACTTCCTATGGTTTTCCTTTTTGTCTTTCTTTATTACTTATCTCCCAAATCCTTCTCTTGATTAATATTCCAATAGCTTACTGATCCAAGAAGAAATGGCCATCCAATTTAGATACCCTTGGATGGGTATAGCTGTAAGTATAACACACACACACACACTTGATAAGCCCTTCACAAAGTTTTCCAAATCAAAAAAAAGATCAACTACTAACTTAACAAACAACCAAAAACCCACTTCAACTTTTCTCTGTTAGATTCCTACACTGTTAATCTCATTTGTTCAACTTTCAACACAGTACTTGATACACACTAACGACATATACCCATCTTTACATCAAATAATATACTCATCAACTATATCAATGGTTTGGTTATCTTACTATTTAGCAGTATCCACTCCACCAGGTTGCCCACCATCAAATTATCAAATCGATAAGAAAAATCAACAGAAAATGTGGTTTAAATACTGCATAAAATGCAAACATTACAAACCTGAAAGAACTCACCATTGTAAAAAATGCAAGACTTGTGTATTGAAAATGGATCATCATTGCCCTTATACAATGTCATGCGTTGGTTATTACAACTTGCCACATTTCACAAGGTTTTTGTTTTGGATTATCGTTGGATCCTTTGAAACTTTATATTTCCTAGTTTTGAAAATTCATCAAGGTTGGAAGAATTGGGAAATGCCTTGGTATTTGGTAACTTCTAAATTCGAGATACTATTAATTGTTTTAACCTTTTCAGTAAATTTATTAGGTTTAATAACATTATCCTTACTCTTCATAAGAACAATCGTTAACATCATATATAATCAAACAACAATAGAAACTTGGGAACAAGAAAGAGTCGAGACTCAATTCACAACGGAACGATTATGGAGGAAGATTAGATCAAATTACAAGTTAATCAACAAGAAGGATTTCCCAACGTTAACATCCTGGAAAACAAACTATAGATCACGATACGCAAATGATATAATCCCACTAAATTTCTCCTACGAAGACTTGGTATTCCCTTACACATTAAACTCAACGCTTAAGAACTTAATAAATTCATTAGGTCCTGTTCATTTATGGCTCTGGCCATGGGGTAAACCACCTGGTGATGGAATCCAGTTTTCAAAAAATCACGAGGATGAAGATCAGTTGAATTTACCTTGGCCTCCAGATGGATCAAACTATGAACCGTTTGATATCGTTATGCATGATGATAACGCAATTGGGAAAGAAGAACAGGTTGTTAATGAAACTAACAATAAAAACTGGACTAATTTCTTGGGTGAAACGTTGGATGATTTTGGTGTTGATATGGATACCGAGGATTGTAACGTTGATACGCCAAAGTTTAAATAGAAAATTCATAGATGTAAATAGATAATTATAGATAGCTTAGAAACTGAGAGTAATTAATACTAATATTATATAAACGATACACACTTTTATCAATTTAAGTAATCAAATCAATTTTTTTTTAAAATTTTTAAACATGATATAAAACTTGCAAAAACAAAAAAAAAAAACAGACAAAAAAATACAAAATGGGTTAGTAGTAATAGTAGAAGTAGTAGAATATTAAATAAATCATTAAAACACAAATGATCTATAAATATAATTAATTATCAACGTAAGATAATTATAATAAAAGTAAAATAACAAATAAAATAACAAATAAAATAGTATAATATAAAAACACAAAAAAACAAAAAAAAAAATAAAAAATAATATAAAAAGCAGCAGCAACAAGAGTCAAATGAATTTATTCAAACATAACTTACTCTTGTTTTGCTTCTTCAACGGAAATCTTATCAACGGTTTCATCTTGTTGGATAGTAGAATCGGCATCCATAGTATCTTCAAACTTTGGAACTCCGCTATCTTCTTTACTCTCCAACACCACTGGTACCACAGAAGTAGCAGCAACAGGCACACCACCAGAGGCAACAACGGCATTCGAATTAGAAACAGGTTCAACTTCAACTTCCTTCTTTTCTCCTTCTGCTGCATTTGGCTTTTCAACTTTAGGTTCTGTTATTGTAGAAGGAACAGAAACAGCAGCAGGAGCATTACTTATAGACTCTTCAACCACTGTAGACACATCAGCTGGTGCATCAGTTGTTGTATCAGCTGCAACGGTAGCGTTGGCAGCCTCAATGGCAGCAGCGTTGGCAGCACCAACTTTAGCAGCTTCAGCTACAGCAGCTGCCACTTTAGCGGCTTCTTCCTCCCTTTGCTTCTTTTCTTCCAATAATTTATCAAAATTCAAATAAGCTTCAGGACCATTTTCAATCAAAGTATTGAATCTATCTTGTGATTTGGTAATTGACTCTTCATCCAAATCTTTAGCGAATCCAAATTCACCATCCAAAATAGTTTTCAAATTATTTAATTTAAATTCTTTCATTGATTTCTTTTCAGCTCTCTTTGGTTGTAACATTGATGATCTAACGAACAAATCATAAGATTCTGGTTCAAACACAATTCTATAACTATCCATATCAACTTTAACTTTCAATTTGGACTCGGTTAAGCCTTCAATCTCATCCTCATTGTATTCTTCTTCCTCAACGTTTGATTTCAAGAATGGTAAATGCAACAAGGATGCATCAATACCTTCAGTTGGATGTGACATTGCATAACTAGTCAAGTAATAGTTCCATTTTTCTTCATCTGTCTTGGAGTCATCATTAATGGTCAAATCTTCCAGTGCCAAGAATGTAATATTAGTTTCATTTTTGAGTTTGTTGAATGAAATTTTGAACATGTTTTCATCAGTACTCATTAAATTTCTAACTTGCATTCGATACAGAATTTGATCTTTTGCTGTGGTTGTAATTGAATTACGATCTTTTTCCATTAATAGGAAGATTTCAGCAGATTTAGAATCACTGACAACAGTATGACAATGTTTAACTAAAGATTGAATCACTTTATCAACAGTGAATAACTTGAAAGCCTTGTTTCTGAAGCTTTGACGTAAGGCTTCTTCAAAGTTGTTTTGTTCAAGTGAGCCATCAATCAATTTCAAACATAAATCTAAAACTTCATTATAAGAATCTTCACCGTTAAAGTTAATTTGTAATTCTTCTAAATGATGGTTAATTAATCCTAAATCTTTAGCAAATTTAGTTTCCTTTCTTGAACTAATTTCTTTGTTGGCTTCAGGTGCCATATCCTTAATTTCCAATAGTCTTTCATAAACCTTTGTTAATAGTCTGTAGAAAACATAAATTTGAGTGTTACAGAATAAGTTAAATTCAGATCTTTCATCACCAACGGTCTTGACAGATTTTTCATTCGTGATCCAATTAGCTTGTGCTCTTTCCACCTCTTCGGGTAAAACTTGTTCGTGGACAGAGATTGTGGATCCTGCTTCGCTCATAGATTCATCTTCAGTATCTTCACCTTGCTTCTTTGATCTCTTAGCCTTTCTCAAAACGTCCTTTAATAGGTCATTCTCCCTAGATCTCTTCTTTGATTGGGATAATGTTGGGGTTGAAGACAAGCCTTCTTTATCTTCAGCATGTTCTTCTTCATGTTCTTTGATATCACCAACAGATCTTTTCTTTAAGGAATTTTCAACAAACTTGGAGTCCAAAAAGAAAAACTTGATCATGAAGGACTTCATAAAGCTTTCCATCTTTTCTTTATCATAAGTAGAATATGTTTGGTTATGGGTTAAAAACACATGAACAAGTTTTAAAATGTCCATAAACACAGAGTAATCCTTATAGGTATAATCCAGTTGAGACTTAGAAATTGGCATTAATGGATGCAACTTTTTTTGAATTTGTTCTTGTTTGATGGTTGAGATTTCACTAACCAATTGCTTGTTAGTTAATAGCTTCTTATCGATTTGTTTGAAAGTTAATCCCAGATGGTCTAATGATTTGTAGAATGCTTTTTGTTCCAATTCTCTCCAAACCTTATTCCATTCCCTATGAGCTCTCTTCCATTCTTCATCCTTTTGCTTTAATCTCTTCAAAACAACGGGAACAGAAACTGCTGGGTTCTCATGTAATGCTTCAATAACTTCGAACCCTCTGTCCTTATCGTACACTTTTCTGATGACTTTCTTGTAGATTGTGACTGAAGTATGTCCTAAACCAGGTGGCAACTTGAACTTCGTCTTTTCTTCAGGAGTCATATTGGCCAACCTATTAGCAATAGTTTCTAAAGTTTGGATTGTTCTCAAGTTAGCTTCCATATAGAAATCATATTCGTGTCTCTCTTCTTCAATTCTAAATAGAATATCTTCATATTGATTCTTACGATGAGCAATGAAACCAGATTCTTCAGATGCCCAGACTGGATGACCAGCCCATTCATCATTCAAAACTTCCCAACACATTTCATCTCTACCTGAACATGGCATATAAGTTTGAGATTTTGGTAATAATCTATAAGAAGGACCACAAGCTTTACACATCATTAGATCCAACTGTTGCTTTTTAATTGCAATGTTTTCAATATGCAATGGTTTTTCATCGTAACCAACAAATTGTTTAAACCAATCAAATAAATCAGGGAAAGAACCGATGAAACCCTCAATTTTTTCCACTAATGTATCTTTATCAATAACCTCACTTGAATACAAACGTAAGAATTTCAAAAACTCATTGTAAGATTGCTTATTACCGATAGCCTTCTTGACCTTATCAAAGAACGAAATCTCATCAGTTAAATCTGTATCAGTTGTATTCGGATAAACTGGTTCGGGAACACCTGGTAGTAAGGATGGATTTTCTTCTTTACGTCTCTTTGGTAAAGCAGTACTACGCATGTTAGAAACGGGTGGCTCATCAAATGGTTGAGATTGGCCTTGTTGTTGAACGGCAGTTTGCTTGTGTGAAACAACACCTGCCGATCCACTACCTTGCTTTTGCATTTGAACAGCTTGTTGATTGGCGGCATTCTTCTTCTTCTTTTCTTTAACTGGAGCAGAAGGTGGAGTTACACCTTGGGAAACTGTAGCTTGTCCAAAAGTAGGTGGTTGGAAGTTACCAACGGGAGGCAATTGAACAGTGTTTTGCTGTTGATTGGTTACTTGTGATTGACCTTGAGCTTGTTGATAAACTTGATTGTAGCTGTTATAATCACCCATTTGCTGAGAACCTTGTTGAAGTCTACCTTGTGGTTGATCACGAACTGAGTTAGAATCCGGCATAAACAATTTGAAATCCTCCAACAAATCTGGAGCATCTCTGAATAAAACTGAAATCTCTCTGTAGACTTCATCAATTGGTTTGATACCCTTCTGATACATTTGCAAGTTTTCTAAAAAATGTTTGTAAATATCAGGTTTATTAGCATACCTTTGCTTAATCTTATTAACATAGTTAATTGCTTGATCGAATTCAGCAGGTGATCCTTGTTTCATCTCAGGTTGTGATTGTGATGCAATCTGTTGCTGTTGTTGTTGCTGTTGTGGTTGCTGAGATTGTTGCTGAGATTGTTGCTGAGATTGTTGCTGAGATTGTTGCTGAGATTGTTGTTGAGCTGGTTGTTGCACTGGTGGAACAGGCTGCTGCGGTTGTTGTTGTTGTTGCTGTTGTTGCTGTTGTTGCTGCTGCTGTTGTTGGGGTTGTGGGTAATATTGGGGTTGCTGTTGATTACCATTGTTCATCATTTGATATTGAGGTTGAGGTTGTTGTTGCTGCTGCTGGCCATAAGGATAAGTATCCATTGATTGTCTTTGCTGTTGTTGCATAGCATGATGTTGAGGATCATATGGAGCTGGACCTGGATCTTGTCTAATGGTCTTACCCATGGGGGTAGTAACAATAATGGTATTTGGATCAGCAGTCGAGCATTCAATGGCAAACCCTTGAGGCAAAAATGTGTTGAAACCATCGATCAACTTAGGATGACCTCTGAATAGAGTCGACACTCTTTCAATAACACCAGGCGTATCAATGCTATATTAAAAGGTTGTTGTTAGTACATTTAAATTCCCTATAAAGATTTGGAAGAATTTCTTTAAATCCGACATCCCGAAATCGACCATCAATCGGCGCGACTATATTATTTGTCTACGCACGAAATTGCCGAACTGGAACCATGGAGTCTTCAGAACTCTGTGATATTCATTGGGTACTTACTTTTGACTCTTGAAGTCTTTCATAATATCAAGAAAGTTGTTATAAACATCAGTTTGATTTTGAAATTGAATCTTAACTTGATCTAAATATGATAGTGCATCCTTAACGTTCAATGGTCTGTAAGATTGTGCAGCAGCATGTTGAGCAGGGTTTTGGGCTTGCTGATCTGGAACAGGAACATGTTGTTGAATATTGTTATTGAGTATTGCTTGTTGTTGAGAAGCTGGTGAAACAATTTGACTTGCTGGAGGAAGGTTAATGTTTTCTTGATTTGGCTAAAAGTAATCGGATTTATAACAATAAGTTAGTATAATGCTTGTGTATCAGAGCGAGATAAAGAGTAATAAAAATACGTACCTGATGAACATTATCCATACTTTGAACGGAATATCTACCTAAATTGTTGATCCCAGGAAGAGCTGGTAATGAATACAAAGGTTGACCTAGAAAATGTGGGTAAATGTTAGTAATTATAACTGGAGCAAGAACAAAAAATAACAGAAAACTCAAAAACGAGACCTTATTGGGCTATTGAGGGTAGTTGTATTAGACATGAAAAAACTTACCATTTTCTAAAGAACTTGGAGGAGGTAAAACCGGGACCCCTTGTTGACGACTATAATAAATAAAATTGTGAAAAAAAACACAAAATTGAATATATGTTAGTAATTTGAAACCATAAGAAATTGACGACAAAAGAGCTCCGCGTATGTGATGAAGAACGGAGGATGTGCTTAATGAATACGTACGGATAACCTTGTAAACTTGGAGTAACTTGATCTTTGTTATCAATGCTTTGCCAATTATCTTGAGCGGACATTTTGATCTATTTTAACAGAGCTAGATAACAAGGGGGTGGAAACAAAAGCGTAGTTGAAATAGAAATGATAGTGAAAAGAAAACGTAGTGAAACAAACTAAAAATACAACTTGAAACTATAATATGGTTGATGCTTCAAACAAATGAATATGCTGTTGCTATAAGCTATAATATTCGTGTTTTATTTGGAAGTAGACAAAATAGACAAAAGAAGTAAGTAGGAGATACAAGTTGAAGCTGAGTCGAGTAAAATTGGTGATTTCAGTGGTGTTTTCAGCTTGTATATAAATCTCAGACCTCGATTCAATAATCAATCAATCTATTTACTATTAGCTAAAAGACGTGTCCTGCGAAAAGCAATTTGCTAGCCCGTGGTTGCCGGTTGAAAAACCTACCGGGAAACTTTTGCTTTTCACCACGGGCCATCTACATTTCATCCCGCTATTCCATATTTTCGTGCACCGAGTTCAAACATAGAGACGGAAGTCGCATATAGATTGCGTCGACGGTGAAGAGTCTCAATCTGGTAATACTGGTGATTAAAACTGAAGGTTTGACGGTCGTTAACCACATTATATTATAGCTACTTGTAAGTCAACCTTTCAAAAGGCTACCAGCAACAACACAGATACACATACAAACAAATATGTAAAGTTATACAGTCACTGCCTCATTTTATATCCTAACTGCAAGCCTTACTACATTATTGTCGTCCACAATCTTCCACACTCCGATCCTGTATAGATTCCAACCTAAAGCCTCTCCACTCAAACATATGTATGACCTACAGAAACTGTGGCCAGCCAATGTAATAAATGAACAGATCCAGGCTTGAGTTTGACCAATCTAACACGATACATATATATATATCTATTACCAGCTTGGATCACACTTAATCAATACGATTTTATGGCAAATCAAAACTATCCTATAAAAACGTCTCTGTCTCCTTCCAATTGAGAGAGCATTTCTCTGTTCGGCAGGGCAACCCTTTGCCAATTCCTGCCACTTTTAGGGCTGTGTACGTTACCTTTTAAACAAATGTTAACATATACACTACTAAATTAATTGGCAAACACAAGATTATATGATCATCAGAAACAAAAATAAGTATCACACCTGTACACCTCTACTTTCAAGTATAAATTTTATAAAATATCCGACCAAATTGGGTGTTGAACGCAGTCGAAATGGAGAAGAAAGAGACTTTAATTGATCGAGTTCGTATGTATGATATGGGTCTGTTAAGCTTTATTCAAACAGACCAAGTAACGTATTGATGTATAAAATCATTTGCAATTACGTAGATAATTGATCAGGCTAAGCACCCTATTAACCTACAAACAAAAAATCATAAAAAACAAAGCACATAAAGTTTCGGCTAGAAATCCTAATTGAAACTTGAAAAATATCGAAATTAAAGATTACAAATAACTGCTTTGAACAAACATTTGACACATATACCATAACTCAATAGTACTGTATATACTATATCATTTTAATTTTTAGCACTTCAACTTTTGATACACCTTTTGATAAATAATAAACAAAGAAAAAACATTAATACACAATGAATGCTCCAGATCGTTTCGAACTATTCATCTTACCTGACGGTGTCCCTAAGTAAGTACCTAACTAAAGCATCAACACATATCATTGAACATTAGAATAGTACTAACACAGACCACTCACCTTCACGAGCTAATATTATAGGCTAAGTATAACCCCTGATTCAAGAGTGCCAAACTGTATTTTGATAAAGTTTGAACGTGAAGATCACACACTTGGTAATTTATTGAGACAAGAATTGATTGAAGATCCACAAGTTTTATTTGTTGCTTATAAAATTGAGCATCCGCTATTTGCAAACTTTATAATGAGATTACAAACTGAAGAAGGTTATAAGCCAAGAACAGCTTTAAAAAACGCTTGTACTAGATTAATCTCAAAATTGGGTGTTTTAAACGATAAATTTAAAAGAGAATGGGAATTAAAGGCTTTGTTAACAGCTGGTGAAAATGATGATGACTTGTAAATAGGAAGCTGATAACTTTCAAATCAATGTTATATATTCAACATTTTTTTCTCTTTTTTATCCTTTTTCCTTATCCTGTGTTCATTCAACGATCGAGTGTTTATGTATAATAGATTTTCTTATTTCTGAAACGGGATTTTGTAACACATTACTATTACTGGGATGTACATTTGTCTTCCTACAATTGGTAGGTAGTTTTGAAGATGAGCCAATTACATTATTGGTTAACAGAATAATAAAATGGTTGAGAACAGGAGAAAGAACATCTAAAAATAGGAAACAATACAAACAAGAGCTTTGAAAGTGAAATGACTACTGAAGTATATAAACGACGAATGAAAGTTAGATAAGAATGAAACAAACAACAAAAGATAATAAAAAAATAAAAAACAGTGATTAAAACGGACTAAAAAATACAGACTCAATTTGGATATCGAAAAAATGCAAGCAACTTGGGGTAAGAACCTGAAATAATGAAGAAAAAAGGAGGAAATAACAACAATACATTTTGGAAAAAAATGGGAACGAACTAATACACATAAAACTATATTACATTTGGATCTTGCCTCTTAAAGCGTGCTTGATGAAATCGTATTTGACACGGAAATACTCTTCTGGATAATGCAGAAAGTTCCCATTTTCCAAGAGAACAGAGAGTGATTCGGTTTCAATGTCTTTGTTTGGAGTAATGTGTGTGATCATGGTACCATAGTTGGTTAAGATCATCTTGTGATGATCTTTGAAATTGAATTGATAATCACCATTACTCAATTCAAACATGATATAGTTTTCATCACGAGTATACCTTCTCAAGTAAATATCTTTTGTTTTCACCGATCTTCTAGACCCATTTGCAATATCTGATAAATGGGCACTCATGTATTTTTTAAAGAATTCAACAACTTCAACATCTCTTGCATATTCAGCGGGTATATTTCCATCTGGATAGTGTGCCACATCCCATCCAGCTTCAGCATCTGGTGAAATATAATACATTTCTTTGCCATGAAGCATCTTTAAGATCGTTTGTCCCGAGTTGAACAAAACACCTATAGAACCGTTTGACAATTGATAAGAGAATCCATGCTTATTCGAATAGTCAACCCATTTGCTAATCATAACAGCTGGCTTTGTGATCGATAAGTCTGGCTTACCAAAGTTTTCAAGTCTTTTGATATTCATTAAGGTATCAGATAAACAGTTATTCAATATGCCAACCATTTTATTTTCTTGATGTGCATTTGCCAATTCACTGGTAATCTTACTTTTGAGAGTTTTGTTTGAACCAGTAGCAACTTCTTTATATTTATTTTTAGTGTTGTTTGGTGATAAGGAATGTGGTAACAGAGCTTTTGGTTGTTCACTTTCCAAGTCGGTTTTTAGAATTTCAACAGGATTCTTTGGACTTTCATTAATACCAACTCTTTGTTTACAGTTAGCAAAATTTATTAAAGATTCTTCTCTGGTAATAAATGATAATGTTTTTGGAGTGTGTCTTAAACTTTCAACACCAACTTTACTTGGGAAAGGACCAGACCTAAACCATTCATAATCCAAGATAGTATCCAAGCTTGGTCTTGAGCGTGGGTCGGTCGATAGCAGATCTATGATCAAGTCTCTAGCCTCACTTGAAACAATAGAATCCTCAGGGAACTTAAATTCATTTTTCTTGATTCTTTCGTAGATGACTTGAACATCTTTAGCTTGGAAAGGTGGCTTACCAAACAAAAGGGCATACATCATGATACCAATTGCCCAAATATCAACTTCAAAACTATGCCCGGTATTTTTCCCACCTAAAACTTCTGGAGCGATATAGTTTGGAGTACCACAGATAGTATATCTTTTGTTACTAGCTGAACTGACAACAGTAGCTAAACCGAAATCACCAATTTTTAGATTCATTTCTGGGTCAAAGAAGATATTACCTAGTTTCAAATCTCTATGAACGACTCTTCTTCGATGTAAATATTTGATTGCACCGACAATTTGGACCATAAAATATCTAACTTCAGGTTCAGTTAACAATTTTCTGTTTTTGAGTAATTCCATTAAAGATTGGTTTGGACAGATTTCTAGCAAGATATAAACGTTAACATCATCCTCGAAACAATCAACAAACTGAACAATATTTGGATGAAACATACTCTTGTGAATCTTAATTTCACTCAATAACTTAGTTTTTGTCTTTTCATTCTTGATGGAAGCTTTAGCAACTGTTTTGGCAGCAAAAATCTTACCTGCTTCATCTTTCATTTGGAAACAACGAGCAAAACCACCTTCCCCCAAGAACATTCCTCTATGATAACCTCTACCGTTTCTGGTTTTAACCAAACTTGGAGGGGTCTTACAAAGAGCACTTAACTTTTCTTTCTTCTTTTTACTCTTGGTTTCTGGTTTGGTAACTGAACTCTTAACTGGGGTCTTTATAACACCATTTGGAACAGTATTTTTAGTGTTCATTTGAACACCATTTAGAGCCTGTAAAGCTCTCCCGGTACTCATATCGATTCGATATTAATTATTAAATTGAAGCAAGCTTAATCTGAAGAATATATTCAGCAGTGCTTTAAATGGAGTGAAGATATGATAAAATTGATAAAAATAATAAAACCGGACAAACAAAGGTTTGATATCTAGATGTGTACCAGTGAGTAAAACAATCGAACAAAACTGTTTATACCTAACTATTTGTTATTATCTTGAAAAGCTTTGTGCTTTATGGTGTATATATAGAAGATGATAGTTGCTTGAAATTGGAATTAAGGATCAACAGAAGCAGATTATATGCCCAAGGTTGAGACAAAAGGATACAGATCAATAGTTATAGTAAAGTGTTTTAAAAAGAATCGTTTTGTTGATGCAAGCCAAAGTTGTTTACATTGGGTTTGTTTATGTTATTCCGCTTTCGGTACTTAACACACTACGCCACATACTATAGAAAAATCAAAACATGTGCCACATATTTACTTTTAAACATGGCTGGTGCAAAACAGGCAATCTCCGGGTAACAACGTTTTTCCAAAAAAAAAAAATGTCAGTTTTCTTCAACTTCTCAGAAAGCGAAAAGAAATCAAGACAGCAGTTTTGTGGAAGGCACTCCCTTTCAACCAACCACGACCTCTTCCAAAACAGCTTTCCCTCTCTTCTTCTTGTACACTACTATATTACCCAGACACTACACATAAGATCTGTACAATAGATATATTTATTTGTTTATTTTGATTTAACTATCTATCCCTACCCACAAGACTATTTCAACCTAGATTGTCACATTTTACAGTCCTTGGTTTGATCTCTTTTGCACAACATAGTTATCTATAATTAAGGGCTCCTTCAATTATTTTGTATATCGCTCCCTTCCAAACACAATTGCTAATAACCAAACATTTCATATTTTAAGAATATTTCACAGATTTCTCCCTTTCTTGAAAAGATTTAAGAGACTTTCTGTTTACATTCAATAAACTTTCATTGCAATTCAATCTACTCTTCTCCGAAGAAAAGGTATACATACCCCTCAATTAACAACAATCTACATAAATTATACAATGGGTAGAAGTGCTAAAAGACAAAAGGTTGATAACTCACTAATCGATGATGAACTTATGAACCAATCTCATGAATTAAATCAACTAACAAGCAACCAATATGATCATCAACAAAATTCCGATTCAATTCCAAAGTTCACAAACGATATGGCATTTGCTTCAGGTTCTGGAGTTAAAATTGAACAAAGTCAAGAAGAAGCTGCTAGACTAGTCCATGAGACTATGGCTGCCCAAGCTGCGGCTGCTGCTCAACACGCTGCTCAAGCTGCTGCAGTTGCTGCTCAACAGCAACATCAACATCAACAACAACATTATTACCAACCACCTCAACAACCATCATATGACTACCAACAGCAACAGATACCAGGCCAATCTCAATTCCACTTACACCCACCTGCTCAGCAACACCAGCAACAAAACCAACAACCTTACCATTTACCACCTCCACCAGGGTATCAAGGCCAACCACAACAACCAGGTACTGATACCAATCAATCCAATGAAGTTTTGGTTACTCCAATGATTGAAGAACAAGTGTTTGATAATGTTGATGTTTTAAAAGAATTTGTCAAAGAGTTCGGTAAGAAGAACGAATTCGGTATTGCTATTGCCCATTCTAACAATAAAGCTATTTATTTCACTTGTGAGTTAGGTGGTGCCTACAGAGAAAAAAGAAACAGAAAGGGTCAATCGGTTGCTCACCCTGAAAATGTTGTCCAAAACGAAGATGGAACTACCACCTCGTTCCATGAGAGCAACGATGCCACTACTAATGCTACTGGTAAGAAAGTTAACTCTAAAAAAATTAAGTGTCCATTTGCTATGGTTGCTAACTTTTCTAAGAAGAAAAACTACTGGACTTTAAAGATTACTGAAAATAAACACAACCATGCCAAATTAGACCCATTAACTAATTTCCCAATGTTAAGAAAAAGATCAAATCAAGTTAATGTTACTATCAAAAACTTGTATTCTGCAGGTAACAAGCCATCAGCAATTTTAATTGAACTACAAACTCGTTTCCCAGGTGTCGTTATCAAAAGAGAAGACATTTACAATGAAATCAGAATCTTGAAAAAGAAAGGTTTGGTTTCCACTACTGCAGAATTAAAGAACAGAAAAGTGGCAGTAGAAGATATGGTTCCTCAACATATCCAACACCACCAAGGCCATGGTCAACAATATAATGCTCAAACACATGATCCATTGGCTTGGGAATCACAAGGTTATCAAGCAATTGATCCAGAAAACAAAAAAGAAGTTGAACAACAAGCTGCAGCTGCAGTGGCTGCAGTGCAAGCTTTGAAAGAAGCTGCTGTTGCTCAAGGCCAACCTCCCCAACAAGGTCAATCACAACACCAAGATTTTACTCACCCTCAACTACAACAACACTATGCTCAATACCACTCTCCACAACAACAATCACAACAAGATAGCACATCACAACAAGGCCAATATCAAACCACTCAACAACATCACTACCAACAAAGTACCCAAGGGAAAGATGATCATTTCAATATCGATGAAAGATTGTTGCAAGGTAATTAATCAGTTTCCGGTATTGTTATTTGACTGTAATGGTTTCGATTAGTTTCATCTACAGTATGATGCAGATCAGCACTAGTTTCTGTTTTATACATCCCTTTTGTTCTGTCTTCTTGTTTTGAACTGCTCTCATCAACTTTTTGTTACAGTCTTTTGTATTTTTATAACTCGTATTTTTTTAGTGTTTTTCTTTGATCTAGATATATAAACCACAAATTTTTATATATGCAAACTATGTTTATTACTTGCGTTTCTTTAATGTACTCACTTTTATCGATTGATTGTTCAGTAAGCCTGTACTTAAGGTAGTTAGCGCCCGGCAGCGACAAACTTTTTGGTTAATCTGGGCCTTCGGCTACCACCTACTCCGAGATCAACATGCATATGCGAAACATTTATTTGGTTTCAGATTCATGATTCTGAAACATTTATTGTTTCACTTCCTCTACAAGCACATATACTGATGGCCTATTTGAATACAGCGGTTCAAGTGACAAGTGGACGCTAATCTCGCCCCTGTCAGATATCTTTGCCATTTTTGTAATTTCACATTATATACCCCAATGTTAATTAACGCCAAAATAGGCAATTCAATTTGTAGATCTGTGGCAATCTAGCTGTTTAAGTCTCCTCTTCTATTTCTAGGATCAGCCATTTTGAATCAAGTTTCAGTCAACACTATGAGCTTTATTCTGAAAATTTATGTGTTTTTTTTATAAATAGCTAATGCTTTGCTAAACCTAATTCCCTTGGTTAAAAAGATTAGATAATTGCGGTGAAAAAAATCTGGGGTACCAAAAAAAATTGATAATCGTGACTATTTCATTAAGAAAACCTTAAATTATGCTAATAATGTCTCAAAAACCAAGCTTTCAGGGAGCTAAATTCAATCATAACACCAAACGAAGAGCAGACTTATCAAGTGCCACTGCTTTTCAACCATCCTCGTTATCTCAAGTCACAGGTTTGGGTCCATATTCATCATCATCTACTGATTTATCAGTCTCACATAAAGAATCTCAAAATGTTGATATAGCTAATGACATTAGAAAGTTACATGAAACTGTTAGAAAATCATTCGCTAGAACACCATCCGGTGAAATTTCCGTGGAAGATTTGAAAGAAACCTATTCAGTTTTAATTCACTGTTTGAAGTTAACAGGAGAACCTGAAAACAAGAAGGAATCCTCAACTTTTTTTAATTTCTCAGTTAAGAAGTACTATCCATGGTCATTTACTGTGAAGAAGGCAGCCGAAACAATGAAATCTTTGAAATTAAATTTGGATTTATCAACAACATCAACCAACATATCATACGAATTCAAGGATAGTCAAACGATGGAACTCTTGCAAATCTTTATGGATGCCAAATTACTTCATTCACCAGACGATAAAACTGGCAGTGTGGTAAAAAAGGGATTAATTTTACAACCAACACCTAAAGGTGTTTCTATCTTGAGTACATTCTATCAAAAACTGAATATAAATGGAAAGGATAAAGCACCAATACTTCATTCAAACATGAATTCAATGGAACTCATTTGTTTTGAAAGAAGATCAAGAACGGATGCCATTGTGCACAGTGAATACTGGAATAAACTTTTATTCATTCAATTAATGGGTCCTTCTATGAATTTTTGGTCTCCAAACAATGGACCTGATGAAATACCGAATTTGAAGCAATCTTCATCATCGAGTAATGAATTCAGTTCTCCATTTAGTTTCAATCTTGAATTCCCATCATTTGGCGGTGCACACCAAGCTGATTTTTTATCTTATTTAAATGATAAGAGGAAGAGTTCGGTGATTAAGGTCCCATCACCTATCGAAAAATCTGCAAATGATGAATCTGATAAAATCTCCCCATTTCATCATAAGTATTTCACCAATCCAGATTCCGACTCTCTTATTCAATACTACGTTTCCAATAAAGGTGTTAGGTTACTTAGAAATAAAATCATTGAAAAACCAAATGGTAACAAGTTGTTGATAAACCATTGTTTTACAGGAAAAGCCGCTATCCAATGGCTAATGGACTGTACGGACATCATGTACTTTGAAGAAGCTGTTGCTATTGCCAACTTATTCCTTAAATTAGATTTGATTTACTTAATAAACAAAGATGAAATACCCATATCAATGAAAGCATTTTTTATTCCTGCTAGAAATGCTTTATATACATTAACAACTTCCGGATTTGACTTGGTTCGTTGGCATAACATGAACACTGAAATGGAAACTAGCAAACGTAAATTATCTTCAGCTCTGAATACAACAACTTCTGACCTATCAGCCAACTTGGGCGGACAAGGAAAGTCCCATGTTGAAGATTTCACCTTACCTGATATACTAAACGACCCTGGAATGAAATACTTGTTCAAAACCCATTTAAAAGAGGAATTCTCCATGGAAAACTTAGAAGTCTACACAGATATCAAAGTACTGGAGAAAAAAATTAGTACTTTAAAGAAATTGTTGAAATTACGTGAAAAGGAGAAGCTATTTGATTATTGGAATTTTTCTGAAAGAAGGAGGAAAATTACAATCAGTACTGCTGTTATTAGACTTTCTCATGAATGTTTAACAAAGACATATAATATATACACAACGTACCTTGTGGAAGGTGCTGCTTATGAAGTCAACATTAACTCCAGGTTGAAACGGGAGATCGGTAAAGCTATGTGCAATCCAGCTACTGAAAATGATTTGACGATGCAAACCAGCAATGAAAATGCAGAGCTGAGATTTCAAAAACTGATAAAAAGTTCTGAATCAGTCAACCTTACGGTAAGTGAAGGGAATTCACCAAAACAGGAAAAAGGCTCCATTTCATTAACATCTTGTAATACTTCAGAAGCGTTAACGGGTACTTCTAAAAACCTCACCATTGATATGAAAAAATTGAAGTTGTTTGAAGCTGGAAATGAACCAAGTCTTTCTCCTACTGATTTTGCTATTGGCCCTGCATTGAATTTGCTCATAATTATTAAACCTTTATTTGGAGAGGTTAAAGATCATCTGTATACCCTCATGGAAAGAGACTCTTTGCCGAAATTTTTGAACTCAGAAATGTTTAAAGAGATTCCCGTCACAAAGATGCCAAAGCGACAGATAAGGTGATTCTTTTTCTCTCACTTTTTACTCCTTGTTTCTTTTTAGTTATTTAAATACTAATTGATACGTCCAATTTTTTTAATCAAACATAACAAAAGAATAAATATCATAAACCAATAAAAACGGAACGACAAATAACTATAAAATATTCATAAAGGTAAATAGCAGGGATAGACAAGCTGAACCAATCGCACAAGAATAGTTGTGAAGTATACAAATATTATGAGTTTAATATAATTACAAAATGAGTTCTTTATTTATTTAATTATTTATAGTTCCAAAAAGAGTTACCTAACATATTTAATTGATAGGATCAATAGTAGTACCCTTTTTAATAGTAGCCCAACCAATCAATCTAAAATGCTTATCTATACGTCTTGATAAAGCAATCTTTTCGTTGATTTCAGTACAGGCTGGAGAGGTTAAAGTTAATCTAGCCATATCAGCTCTAACGGCAACAACTCTAGCACCGGTAGCAGTAGAACCAATGTTGACCATTAAGACATCATCGACTTCCAACTTACGAACCTTAGCTTGCTTTTGACCGTCGGTCTTCACACCTAACAACCTTCTTAATAAGAAGTAGTTGATTTCAATATCGGTGAAAACGGATGGTAAGTGACCCTTAGACCCAACGACTTGACCAACCAATCTATCAGCTCTACATAATGTAGGATCAATGTTAGTACCAACACCAATCAAACCACCTGGAACAGCAAACTTCAAATCATTGTTTTCAGCGTATAATGAAACAATAGAAGAGAAAATTGGCTTACATTGAATCTTACCGTTGTCATCTTTGGTAACAATACCTGGTCTAATTTCAATTTCATCACCAATCTTAAAAACACCGGTTAAAATGGAACCACCAGCAACACCACCCTTCAAATCAGCAATTTCAGAACCTGGCTTATTCACATCAAAGGATCTGATAACGATTAATTGTGGTTGGGCAGAGAAGTCTCTTAATGGGACAGGGATAGAGTTAACCATACACATGTTGACTGCATCAATGTTATACTTCAATTGTGCAGAGATTGGAATGACTGGTGCACCATCGGCAATGGTACCCTTGATAAACTTTAGGATGGATTTTTCATGTTCTAAAGCAGCTTCTTCTTTCATTAAATCAACCTTATTTTGTAAGATAATAACGTGTTTCAACTTCATAATTTCAATAGCTGCTAAATGTTCAGATGTTTGAGGTTGTGGACATGGTTCGTTACCAGCAATTAATAATAAAGCAGCATCCATAACAGCGGCACCTGACAACATGGTACTCATTAAAATATCGTGACCTGGACAATCAACGAAGGAAACGTGTCTGACCATTCTGTATCTACCTTCACAACCTTCACGTTCACACTTTGGTCTGATTTCTTTATCAGACTTGAAAGAACGGTAACAGTCTGGTTCTGGACATTCTTCATTATCACACTTGTAAATTTTGGCATTTGCGTAACCCAACTTAATGGTAATATTTCTTTCTAATTCGTTCTTGAATCTAACGGTTTGGACACCTGAAATGGCTCTAACAACGGTGGACTTACCGTGGGCAACGTGACCAATGGTACCAATGTTGATTGTTGCTTGTCTGTTAATAATTTCTGGGGATAATGGGGTCAATTGGGAGAAGTCTGGATTTTCTGGTTGTTCTGGTAATCCACCACCTTCTTCAAACTCCTTCTTTAATCTTTCAGCTTCAGCTTCAGCATCTTCTTCATCTAAAACGGCAAAACTGACCTTTTTAGGTTTCTTTGATTCATCTTCGTTGTCACTTTCTTCAGCTTCGTGTTGTTCGTGCTCGTAGATTCCTTCTTCCTCAACAGTTTCTTCGGTACCACCAATGATGATATCTGGCACTGCGTCTTGTAACTCAACTGGCATGATGTAATATAGAACTTGGTTGATTAACTATTGGTTAAATATATAAGGTTTATATTAGGTAAGTTCTGTTGTCAAACTTTCAGTATTCAAATAAATCGTTCAAATCACTCTTATTAATTGCACTCCTGCATTTGCGATAGCCCACTGGAGGTGTTGTGCTACATCCTACAGATTCAAATTTTTCAACGATCACAAATTTTTTTGCTTTGTCTGACTCAGTGCTGACGTAACGAACTGTAAAAAAAAAAAGGAGTCGAGCGACGAAAATGTAAAAGTAAAGTGCGGTCGATTATTTAAGGGTCACCCGGCACGAGGTCGATTATTTAAGGGTCACCCGGCACGAGGTGTGGGGGGAATGATAAATATAGCGGATACATCATAGAGTACATAAGAATACATAAAATAAATAGGTAAACAAATAGCCAACAAAGTACAGAACAAGGTATTAGATTAGTCAGCATGGAACCCAAAGTCGTTCATAACAGAATCAATGTCTTTAAACAGCAGGTCTGAATCGATGTCGTTAACCAAATCCCAAGAATCCAATGAAAAAATAGGAGAAGCTTTCTTTACACCATGACTAGTTGGCGTACTACCAGAAACAACCGACAGGTTTTCGGAAGGAGTAGTAGTCCTTGGTTGATTGTATAATTTTGCTGATGCTTGAATAGTAGAGGTTGACTTCTTTTGACCTGGAGGAGACATATATGATTGAGATTGGGGTTGTGATTGCTGTTGTTGCTGTTGTTGCTGTTGCTGTTGCTGTTGCTGGTGATGTTGGTGGTGGTATTGCTGTTGTTGCAAGAATGGTGAAGCTTTAGTACTACTGTTATTACTTGTACTGTTATCGTGATTGTTTTCACTTAGAGAAATAGGTTGAGGATCCAATGGAATAGTATTGATAATCTTTCTAGCTGATGATTCTGGATGTAAGGTATTGGACAAACTTCTGTACTTCTTCTTGTGATTTGATTGGGAATGGGATGAAACCGAAGAGTTTGGAGTTCCTTTCACACTTGGATCCTTTGCAGATTCTTTATTACCAGCTTCATCCGATTCAGAATTTGAATTGCTTCCATCTTCGTATTCTTCAGATTCAGAGCCCTCGTCACTTTCAACAATAGCATTTTCAACAATAGACGTACGTCTCTGCTTAGGAGCCAATTTGATCATACCACACTTTTCTCTCAAGATCCAAAGAGAATCAAAGAATACACTTGCACACATACGTGATCTAACAGTAACGCTTTGGAATCCAGAAGAGTGTTCATATAGAGTCTTGAACATTGCCCATGTGGTACGCATAATACCAGATGATCTATGAGCCATATCGTGCTTCATAACAGAGGCTTTCAAAGTTAAACTGATAGCATTTTGATAAGCTTCTTTACCGGCTCCTACATCAAGTAATGAAGAATAAGGAGAATGAACCAATTTAGCAATGATACAGGATGCTTGCCAAATAGTTAAAACGTAAACACCTGGCAAAAATCTAATGAGATGTTTGTCCCTAATTTGTGCTTCTTTACAATGTATAATAACAGACAAGGCTGCATTGTAGGCTTTCACGATACCTCTATTCAATTCAAAAGCAGCAACTCTTTCGGTATCCAGAAAGTTATAGGTTAAAGCATGCAATCTAGCTGCATACAAAGAAAGTCTTCTCAAATCATCCAAAGGGCTATTGAAATCAGAACAAAGTTTAATTTCTAACTGATCAAACTCTCTAGTAAGTAAATGTAAAAATGGTATTCTTTCCGAAGCATCAACTAGTCTCAACGGATCCAGAGGATTACTGTTCATAGTCTTAGCAACTTGCTCTTCAAATAATTGAATCTCAACCATTTGTCTCAAAGAATCCGGGATATCCAGAGAATTTTCAGGTTTACAAGAGACTAGTAAAGAGGTATCCAATTGAACAAACCCAGGGAATCCAAAAGCAGTAGCAATGGTTTGTGAGACAATGTTACAACCAATCCAAGTTCTAATTTGTTCCTTCAACAAGTCCATATTGTTTGTCTTCATGCCATCAGATGAATGACCTGGGGCATGTAAACCGATTCTAATGGCTTGAAAAATGGCAATTCCAATGGTGTTCCAACTGGTATCAGCACTCAATGAAGAGGTCAAAGGTGGCCAAAAAGTGTACAACAAGAAAGCCTGCACAGAATAAACACTCGAAGCATTCAAAATTGGTTCTTCAACTTCTGTTGGTGTGTATCTTGTAATTGGAGAGATTGTGATTTCAGCTAATGCTGATTTTAAAATAGGTGATAGTTCAAAGTATAGAGCATGCGAGTTTTCCTTGGATAATGTAACTGAATTGTGTCTTCTTAATGCCACAAACATAATTGTCCAAAACAAAATCGGACACAGTCTAAAAAGTCTCTCGATACCTTTATTAACATCAACAACAGGGAGCATAGTATGATAGTTCTCCACAAATTCTAGGTATAAAGCTTTAATCTGTTCCGAAGAGAGAGTAACATCACCAAGTGTTTTTGGTGAGCAAAGGGTCAACTCTGTATCAGGTGTCTTTCTCGGAAGTGGTTCCGGCTTTGGCATGCTACTACCGAATGCCTTATGTGAATTTGCATTGTCTCTTTTAACAGATGGTCCCAAGTTGATTGGATCTGGTGTTGCCTTAGTTGGCAATAATGCCGCAGTTGCAGGTGTTACCTGTTTTTGAGGTATTGTTGTCATAAGTGAATCCTTCGGTTCAATTTTTGGCGCAATGACGCTGTAGGCCGGCTGCACCACACTTTGCTGAACAGCTGGTTGAATTAAAGGAGAATTATTTGATGTCATAGAATGATGGGTTGGATTGACTTGTGGAGTATTGTTACTATTATTGGTTTTAGATTGTAAAGCTTGTGACGAAGCTGAAGAATAGCTTTGTTGAGGAATGGAGGAAACTAAAGGAGCAGGGGATGGAGATGGAGACACATAGCGCCCAGGCTGTTGCAATGGAACTTGTGTTGATATTGTAGCTGGTGAAAATAAGGTTATTGGTGGTAAATAATTTGGAGATACATGTGGAATAGGTTGTGGTGCTGCTGTTTGTAATCTCATTCTCATTTGTTCATACTCTCTTTCCATTTGTGCAATCTTTGCCCTTTTAAAAGTTCTTTTATAATCGGATTTCAAGTTACAATGAATGTTTCTTTTGGTACATCTAGTGCACGGATTTGGGACTCTTTCATGAGCATCACATTTGGCCTTTTGTTGCCTACATTCCACACATGCAATCTTTTTCATCTTTTTTGATGCATTAGAAGGACTATTCAGATCATCGGTCTGTTGGTCGTGATGCACATACTGTGGGCTCTCGTTTTGATGCTGATCGTTTTGTTGATTCCCATAAATTGATTGATGCTTTTGGTCGTTCTTCTGTTGGATCATCGCAGCATTCACTAAATTCTGATTAATTCCACCCTGCTCTTGCTGTTGTTGAGGAAACCCAGAAGTCATATTTTGATTGTGTAAATGGGGATTAGAGGAAGGATTAGAAAATAATAGTTGATTAGTATATGAATGCTGTTGCTGTTTTGAGAAAGATGAGGAAGAAGAAGACTCTAAAGGCACTTGTGATGATGTATTTGGTGAAGAAATAGATTCCATCCTTCTCTGGCTCTAGTAATTTCAGCTTTTTAGCTTCTTGTTAAGCCCAGCCAAGAATTAATTAGTAGTGGTTATACTGTTTAAGTCAGTTTTATTTGCCATATGGTTACAAACTTCCTATGTATAGAGTTCAAAACTATAAGAAAATAAAATTTCTAGAAAGACATACATAAATAAACAAATATTCTGGAGTCTGTCATTATGTAATAACATGTCATCAATATAAAACGTCACGTCGATGGACCGCATATTCTAGCTGAAAAAACCGTTGGACATGGTCTGTATCTACACGTGAGTTTTATCATCTGATTGAACCCAAAAACATTATCTTTTACTTTGATAGCCGTTTTTTTTTTCTTCACTCGAGATTGTGCCAAATGTACAGATTTCTGATCTTCTCCAGATTATTGTTCAAGCAAACAACCAACAGGTACATTTCAATCCGGTACTAAACCATTTGTGATACAGTTATACCAATTATAAATTAACAGAATTATCCAATAATTATAATTATTTTAAGCTTTTCATCATGGGGTCTCATTTTCTGATTTCGATGAAACAATCCTCGTCTGATATCAGACTCCTATGGTTCACAGCTTTCATAAGGATGATGTCATATGGATTAACAAACCAAGCACTCACCTTATATTTAAAAGAATTAGGACTTAAAGAAAGTCAAATTGGTATATTTATGACATTAACGATGATTGGAGACACTATTCTATCTTATTTCTTAGTTTGGAATTCAAATAAGATTGGGAATAGAGGAGTTATGTTAATTGGTAGTTTCCTTATGTTTTCAGCTGGTATTGTTTTTGCATCCGGTACTAATAACTTTGTTTATTTGTTACTAGCTGCTATAGTTGGTGTGATTTCACCATCTGGTAATGAAACGGGACCATTTAGATCAATTGAAGAAGCTGTTCTGGCAAAACTTACTCCTGTCAATCATAGATCGGAGATTTATGCAATTTATTACCTTTTTGCAGGTTGTGGATCTTCATTAGGATCTTTGAGTTGTGGATTTTTCATTCAATATTTAGTCGATAAACTAAATCTAACTTATTTGAAAGCCTATAGATCTGCATTTTACATATACTGTGCAATTTCAATCTTGAAATTTATATCGATGTTGTTCCTTTCTTACAAATGCGAACCAAGCTACATTGCAGTCTATGACAACAAATCACCTACATCAATGAGCCCAACCATTACCATCACACCTGTTGAATCCGAGCCATTACTAGGCTGTTCACAAAGCGTAGAATCCCTGTCATCTTTACAACCTTCACACTCATCTACAAACAACGAAGATAGACGTACAACAACGATCAGATCCACCATCGAACATCAAACCGTCACTGGACTCTCAAAGGAAACACAAGACATTTTGGTCAAACTATTGATCTCATTCACATTAGATTCATTTGGATACGGCTTCTTACCTCCTGCATGGGCAGTTTACTACTTCAAATACAGATATGCGATTCCAGCAGCATTATTAGGTATTCTGTTCGCCACTTCTGACGTTATATCCTCCGTGTCAGCCATCCCATCGGCATTACTAGTTCATATCCTTGGACCGATCAAGGCATCAGTTTTGACGCAGATACCATGCGGGTTGTTCTTCATGGCGATACCGATCTTAGGTTACAATTTAAAAATCGCTGTTGTGTTCTGGTACTTGTATCAGTTCACCTCTGCTGTTGACGTTGTTCCTAGACAGGTTTTATTATCGACTGTCATACACTACGATGATTTGCCGAAAGTTATGGGAACTGTTAATATTAGTAAACAGGCCGCTAGAACTATATCGCCATATTTCACTGGTGTTTTGGCCGAGCATGGTTATTTATGGATCTGTTTCATCATTTCGGGAAGTTGTCTGATATTAGCTAATTTGATACTAGCGTGTAATTTCAAAGGTGTTGATGAAGAGTATAAGCAGAAACGGAAAGTTAACCATGATATTGAACAATAATGACATTGATTACTTTTTTTCGTCTTTTTCAAGACGGTTTTTTTTGTCGTTTCTTAGTTGTAAGTTATTAATGAATGAATAAAATGATAAAACAAATAAATTAAAGTATAAAAAATAAATAGCGAAAAAGACACCACCATATGCATACACCATATGCATAGACAGCATGGAATGGTGAGAAAAATATTAGAAACAACCTAGAAATATAGAAGGCGCAAATAAAACAAACGAAACACAATCAAGATAATAACAGAAAACAGGAACAAAAAGACAAGAACACAGAACAAAAAGAAAAAAAAGCAGCAAAGCAATTGAAACATTATCAAAATGTCAAAAAAAAGATACTGCAGTATGCAAGAATTAAATTTCTTCAGTAACAACCAACTTTTTACCAACATCTTTTATAGTCTTAGTTAGATCATTCAAATCAGTTCCACTAATGGATCTAGAAATTGCTGTACTTTGTGTAGCTGTTTGAATTCCTGATCTCAATGCCAACTCCCCAACATCAAAATAATCGTAACCACCTAAAATACTAAGACTGGTTTTTGAACTCATTAATGGTGGTCTTACAGTAGTAGGAGCCTTTGTCACTGTGGAATTATTTGATTGTAATAGTGACATTGGAATTGAGTTCACATAGCTTTCCAACTCTCTGGCTCTACTTGTACCTGATGTTCTACCACCATCCACAGCACCGGTAGTATTCGTAGGTAAAACTGGAACAGTAGTGGTTTTTGTGATATTTGTGGTATCAATAGTCTCAGAAATACTGCTTGATCCCAAGACAACCTCTTTCCAAATAGACTTCATTTCTTCAATGACACTGGTAAAAGTATCCAAGAATCTATCAGTTTGTCTCCATTGGGATGAAGCAACAACGGCAAGTGCATCATCCTTGATGATATAACCAATACCAAAACCAGTTGGAATAGCTGGAGTGACACCAAATAAGTTTAATGCAGGATTACCACAGTTGGCAACCAACAGTTCAGGTTTATAGAGTAAATCTAAAGAAGGTTCAAAAATAAAAGGTGGGATAGTTCCATCGTCACTAGCAGAGCTAGTTGTTGGCAACTGTGGGTGTAATTTATACAGTAGTTCCTTTTGAATGAAAGCTGATCTTAAAGCAGATAAATGTCTTTCGAAACCTTTACCATGGATGGCATTTTTAACTTTTGATGAGTGTTCATCAATTGCATTTAAAACAAGACACCATTTTTGCTTGTTTGAAGCTTGTGAAATGAAACCTTGGCAAAGCTTTAGCATTGTTTCACTTTGAACACAAATAGGTTCTGTTCTGGCATCTTTGAACTTACGTGTGGTGACTGGTTCTAAAGTTGATGCCATCTTACCATATAATGCATGGTATGTGATTTGAATACATATTTGAACCAATGAATCGGATGGAAGGTTCATTTTACCCATAATGTAGTTATTACCAAAATTAGTAATTGTTTTTGAAATGTATTCATGTTGGTGAATAATATCAGCCAATCTAGTTTCAGCTAAATGTAAACCTGACTTCAATTCGGGTGTTAACTGGAACTTGACTTTTCCAAATGTTGGTTTTTCAATTGTGTCATTAATAGGAACGGTGTTTGTTCCTCTCCATAAAGTGTAATTGTTTCCATTGATCTTTCTAGCCAATCTTAAAACTGAATCTGTGTAAATATCACTAATGTATCTCAAAACAGTAGTACCATCCATGCATGCAGCCGGATAGACACATGCAGCAACAGAATTTTGAGTAATGATTAAGTTTAGCTTATCATAGTATCTGTTTGTACAAGTACCAATTTGGATCCCGTTTTGATCAATCCTTGAAGTACCATGAGACACTATTTGAACCCTTTCTTTTTCATTCTTAGGAGCTTCATGATCCAAAGAAACAACAAACAAAGCATTGTCAATAATTTCCAAATTATCCTTGTTGGATTTTTCCAAATGAAGTCTTGCATACTTCCAAGTAGTTTTCATTTCTGTGGTGAATGCACCAATTGCATGTCTAGTAATATCAAGTAAATCAGATTTATTTGAGTCTTGAATAATCTCTTTAATAATTGCACTCAACTCATGTTTTGTAAACCAAATTTGATTGTCTTCGGATAGTACTTCCAACTTATAAAATTGAGATCTTGACATGAATATGATATGCCTAGAATCTGCAAAAGTTGGTGCCTTTTTCATGGAAACACCATTGTTGTAAGGTATGATGGTTGTACCGAATAGGTTGGCATATGATGACATTGATAAATAATTACCACTTTTAGGAGAGAAATCAGGTTTTAACATTTCATTTCTCAAAGCAGCAATAAATCTCAAAGAAGAAGTGATCAAAATAGAAGCTCTAAAAGGTTGAGTCGGAGCAAAAGATTTTAAAGGATCATCTTCAAGGATAAAGAATGGATTTCTTGGTAAAGTATGTCCTCTAAGATCACCATAGACATTTGATGTTGTTGAGGATATACCTTCACTTTCTAAGTAGTTTGAATTGATTTTGGAACTTTCTATCAAATGGTCTTGTAAGATTTTAATGGTGTGGGAATTTAAGAAGTCGATTGATTTATCCAATAGCCTTTGGTATTCCTCTGCAGGGACGAGTGGCCGAAGTGCATCCAAGGCTTGTTCCACGGTGGCAATCAAGGTTGGAACAGGCAATCGCGGAAGGTTATCTTCACCAGCAAATGTAATTTTGTCTGAGGTCATTAATGGTATAGGTATATATAGATGTATATTTTTAATGTATATATATATATTGTTTAACAGTGTTGTTGGTAGTAAATGTAAGAGAATAAAGGATAGCAATATGAAGGATATAAAAGAAGACAGAAGAATTGAGGGGGAGTATAAATGAGTATTTATAAGATTCAAGATAAGAATTAGTAATTAACAAATGAAGTGAAAGGCAATTGCAAATATGGGGTAAAAGGGATGTTTATAGTTGGCTGGATTGAGATAGTTTGAAGTGATGATGATAGGCAAGAAAGAGACAAGGCCATGGCATGTTAAGTCTCGGGTGATGGGTTGTCTTTATTGTGGATGATACTTGTAAAAAGAAAGACAGATGACAAAGTTCGGTTATAGAACTGGGGTAAATGAAAACGTGTGAACGGGGAGGGGAAGGAAACAGGCCACCCAACAGGGTCCCAGGTCCCAGATGGCGCGCCTTATGAAAATGAAGTTTGAAAGCGCAAAGTGCGGGGAAATCAAAAACCTCAAATGATCGATCCCGTTCATTTTGTCATTTTTAGGGATCAAGAACGTTGTTGCAAGTGAGTGAGTGTTTACGTTATGAAATAAGAAATGTCAACAGACAATCGATCAACTTATGAACTCAAAGTGAAATGGGCCGCCTGTCTTGAAATAAAAATAATAAAGTGAAGTGTCATCTTACAGAAAGTGACAAGTAACAAGTTTACTTAATCTCTAGATTCAACTGATATTAGTGAATCTTTATATATGAATATTTATAAAGTTTGAGGATTATTTAAGAACCGGCACGGGATGGGTTTTGTGGAGGACAGGTAGAACAAAAAACTTTCAAACTTGATCTCATTCCAAAAATAAAATAATCTTTAAACTACATAAACAAGGCAACTTCTATAGAAGTATGTTTACTCTGAGATAACATTATCCATTACTCCAAATTAAGTCGATCATCACATCATATGGGGAAAAACAAAACAAAACAAAACAAAACAAGGAAGTACTCTCCCTCCTTAAACTTATACACCGCCTTGGTTTAGAGAACAGTTAGTTTTAATTACGGGTAACCCCAAATTAATCATTACCTTCCTAATTGGTTCAAAAAGTCAATTTGTGGGTGAAGCGTAGGGTAACCCCTCTTGAACTTTTGCCTTCCTAATTGGGCCAATGAGTTAATTTCTGGGATAAGAAAATAGAGTCGTGTACTGAGTATTCTATTACCATAGTAGGAAGGTGTGACTGTGTTTTTTTCTTGAAAGACAATAGAACGTTGAGTGGTGCACACTTTCCAGTGTTGCGAATCTGAAAATTTTTGGCCTCTGAAAAATTTTGTATGGTGTTGAGAAATTAACTATGGCAGGTGTGTTGTGAGCTACTTACTCTGTGAAGGAAGGTGGTCTCATGGATTCAAACCTCCTTCACTTCTATCTCTAATTTATTTAGTTAGGTAAATCAATTTATAATAACAAACTTTTACACCATACGACAATATTAGGTTTCGATAATTACGATTCACTAATCAAACAAAACTATTATAAAATGTCTGACGTCGAAGAACAACAACAAGTTGAACAAGTTGAAGAATACGAACAAGAAATCGTTTCTGAACCAGTTGAAATTAAATTCGTTGAATTAGCTACTCCAATCCCAAAGGATGTCCAAGCTGGTGCCCAAGAAGTTAAATTATTCAACAAGTGGTCTTTCGAAGATGTTACTGTTAAGGATATCTCATTAACTGACTACATCCAAATCAGACAACCAGTCTTTGTTTCCCACACTGCTGGTAGATACGCTTCCAAGAGATTCAGAAAGTCACAATGTCCAATCGTTGAAAGATTAACCAACTCATTAATGATGAACGGTAGAAACAACGGTAAGAAATTAAAGGCTGTTAGAATCGTCAAGCACGCTATGGAAATCATCTCCGTTTTATCCGACCAAAACCCATTACAAGTTATTGTTGACGCTATTGTTAACACTGGTCCAAGAGAAGACTCCACCAGAATTGGTTCTGCCGGTACCGTCAGAAGACAAGCTGTTGATGTCTCTCCATTAAGAAGAGTTAACCAAGCTATCTCCTTATTAACCATTGGTGCTAGAGAATCTGCTTTCAGAAACATCAAGACCATTGCTGAATGTTTAGCTGAAGAATTAATCAACGCTGCTAAGGGTTCTTCTACCTCTTACGCCATCAAGAAGAAGGATGAATTAGAAAGAGTTGCCAAGTCTAACCGTTAAGGATATTTTGTTATATTTATTTTTCATTGGTTTTATTTTTTAATTTTTGTACATTTAATAGAAGCATGAAATTGAAAGATTATTAGGATATTTTAAAGCTTATTATTTTTACACCCCTCACATTTCAAAACATTCGTTTTATCATTTTGCTAAGAGTACTTTAACAAAAGAAACACGCATAGAAGCTCTGTTACTTTATTATACAAATTACCAAAATTAAAACAGTTTTATCTTTTTTTTCAAAAAAAATTAGTGATGTAAAATTTTAAGTAAAGAGAAATCGTAACCTAACTAAACCAAAAAGGAGAAATTTTGTTTAAATTGTTTCAATAACAAACTATGTCTTTATATTTTGAATCCAGATATCCATCAAAACTGTAAATTGCAAACCTAGGTAAAAACTTGTCTAAGTACGATCTTTTCGAACTGCTGATAAATATTTCGTGAATTTATAGAAATATTAAAGCTTGAACTATACTAAATCAAACTCCTTATTCGTTATACAAAACAACAAAGTTTCACCACTTAACAACAAAAACAATATGATATTACCCCTTACTCATTTTCAAACAATACTATAATGTCACTTCAATCGGGTATACCATTTTACTGTCCAAAAAGTTAACAAATGAGAATAAAGCACTCCATGACAATGTTTTTGTCATATGAGGAAGACGTTTTGTATCCAGTCGATCGACCTTTTAAAGGTGTTGATCTCATCTCACAATTTCAGTAAGATTAGTAAGGTAACTGTTTAAAGCATATAAGATCTGTGTGTGACCTGTGCTAATAGGAAGTATCTTGGATGAAAACGACACTACCTCTGTTTGTTATAAACCACCATATATCATTCGAAATAACATAATATACTACAAATGATTTCCACACAACTAGTAACATTGGCTGCCGCTGTCTTGTATGTTTCCACCGGTGGTAGATGGACGATAGCCATTCTTTTAGTGATACTGGGCTACATCCTACCCGAAATTAGTGATATTGACAACAACAACAACAACAAGGACAAAGAGACAAGGACCAAGACTAAAAATCCAAAACCAAGTTGTGCAACAGCAAAGAAACCAATGGGAGAGAGACCTGATACTGAAACTGACTTCACTAGTTTCTTTAACAATAAGCAAGCTTCTTCATCAACAACAACAGAAATTCTATCTAATGGGGCAGTTTCTTTGAATAGACCCAAATTATCAGCAAATGGGAGTGAATCATTAAGTAAATTAAGTTTCAAAAGAGCAACCGATGCAAACTGATTTTACATATTACAAGTTCCATGAACAAATGAATACGAATAGATAAAAGCGGTCACTACCAAACGGTAGTTCATATAGACAAACACCACTCTTGAAGTTTTTGACTAACGACTCCGTCAAATACCCTTGAATTACACCCGATCCTAAAGACTATACTACACGTATACAATTTTTCCCCATTCTCAAAGTTCATCGGTGACATAGATTCTCAAAAAAAAAAAAAGATACACTCCATAAATTATTTAGACGATATAATAATAAATGCACGATTTTATTCCTTTTGTACATATATTCATGATTAGTTCCATGAACATCGACCGAGAATTATATATATGTATGTGTATGTATATATACATGCGTTTAAAGGTAAAAATATATTAAACAATTTCTTTGATTTAGTACCCTGTACAAACAACCTTATCCATTCTCAAAGTAAAAATCTGAACCTTGTACTGCTAATAAACACACTGCCTGATTGGATAACAAACTCTTCTCTTCTTCACCATTGGAATGAACTAAAACCATCAAATTCATGTGCATGTATGCATATTTTGGGAATTGAAAAGCAGATAAAAAGACTCTTGACGTTTGTTGATCTGAAGATATGACAAACTTTGAGATTCTCTCTCTCAAAGCTGCCAATCCTTCAGCTCATGGACTTTGAGAAGATGAAGGAATAATTGGTGCTGGCCTGGTAAAAACCACCCCAACGCTTCTGAATAGTAATTCTTATGTTGCACTTATGAAACGTCTGCGATATCCAACACAGTTCCTTCAAACACAAATTACACTAAACTACCCCACATACCAAGGAACTCTTGTTATAAATCTTCCCAAAAAATTTAAGAATCAATATTACTATACAATTATTTACCAAAATATCATTTGGCTAGTCCTTTCTTCTTCGCTTAGCATCTCTATCATCCAATCCATATTGTATTTGCTCAAGATTGTCGGAAAGGTCGTTTTTATTATCTTTTTCGAACACAACAGGACCACTGGACACTGGTTTAGTTTCCTTCCTAGCACCTTTGAACTTATTGGACAAGTTACCAAATCTCTCCTCATCTCCAAATTTCTTCATTTGATTATCGCCAGCATCAATATCATCATTACCGTCCATTCCACTACCACTACCCCTAGCTCTATATATATCGTTAACTGCTTCCTGTGCAGCAAACAAAGGAGAATCATAAACTTGATCCTCACTGTGTCTTGCATTTGCACCAGCAGCATTCAAAAACAATCTAGAATCGTATCTAGTCTCCATCTTTGGCTTGTTAGCTTCAGAATCAACTGTCTTCGATAGTCCTAAGGCCACCCTTTCAGATATATCACGTCCTTGATCTCTAGCTAGCATTTTAACCTTACGCTCCGTACTCATAGATCCCATCCTCAACTCTGTTTCAGCTTTTCTTCTTCTCTCTGCTCTAGCTTTTTCTCTAGAAGAGGCCGCCTTTAATTTTTCAGGATCTTCCTCTTGATCATCATCATCATCATCATCATTGTCATCCCATCGACTCTGTTTAGTCTTTTTGCCGCTTCTGGCCTCCCGTGCGATTTTACTCAAGCGTTGCTGATTTTCTAAAACTTGTTGTTTATCTAACTTCTTTTTCAATTTTGCTCTTAGTTTCAACTCTTCTTTTGCTTGCTTACTTGCATTCTCTAAAGCTGAACTCAAACTACCAAAATTATCACTAATGACATTTGCATCTTCATCTTTCCCCACACCGGCCAATCTTTTGTCTATACTAATAGTAAAACCATTCGTATTTTTCCAATTAGATATAGCAGGTGGAATATACCATTTCTTTTGGTCTTCTGAAGTTAATTTAGCTGTAGATTGTTCATGTAAAACAGGTGCTGGTTCACTCTCGCTAGGTAGTTGAGGAGTCTTGCGGATCTTGAAGCTTGGTGGTAACATTGGATCCACCTGTTTATCCACAATTTTAATTATTCTTTGTTTAGTGGCATTAGATCCATCTGCTGATGTATCTAAAATATTTGTTGGGGTGTACCTGACATAAGTTGGATCAGACTTATCACCAGTGTTGATGGTGGTTGGTTTGGCCCCATGAAGCTTTGCCTCTATAATCTTGTTGACAGCCTCCTTTGTTTTAAGAGCCGTATCTGTAACTTCATCTGACATCTTGGTGTATACGGACAAAATTAATTATAATAATATGTTGATTCAAGGTTTTACTGTTTTCTTCATAGAATAGAAACAAGGTAAATCAGTTATCTTTGTGTAAAGTTAATTGATTGCCAAAATTTGCTGGTCCAGAAATAAATTGTTATTGCACAGCCTCAAAATGATTAGAGGAGCTTTACAGATTCAATAATACAGTCAGTCATCTTTGACAATAAATGGATAAATTCAAAATAAGTGTTTTGAAAATGTTGATGTATAGATAATATATACGAACTAATTATCATTTTAGATAGCATATTCTCTTGCTTTTCCATTTCCAAGATTTAAACCTTTGGAGACCTCCAGCCTTTGAGACTTCGGAATCCCACACTCTTCCTCTATCTTGCACACCAATCCAATGTCCTCTGTTTGAAGTTCTTCTAAAAACTTAAAAATATCACCTCTACCGTGATACTTGGCCTTCAATTCTCCAACACCCCCACCTTCAAGTAGCTCAACAAAATTATCAACAACTTCTTTATTGATCAGAACAAAAGAAATTCCACTTCCCGGACAATCATAATTAGCAGATAGTAAAACTTTTTCAAGCATAGTACGTAAGCCTCTTGCACCAGTTCCATTTTTGATTGATTGTTGGGCAATAACTTTGATAACTTCTTTAGTAATAGCTAATCGGACACCAAGCTTGGAAAATAAATATTCATATTGTCTGATAATTGAGTTTTTTGGTTCCGTTAAAATTTGTTCAAGATCTGATGTGGTGAGCGCTCTTAGAGAAGTAATCACAGGTATTCTTCCAATAAGTTCAGGAATCAATCCAAATGCTGCAAGATCTTCAGAAGACACTAAATCAAGTGCAGGGACTGTGGTACCATCTTTAATTTTGACTCGCTCTATTTGTTTACTTTCAAATTGATCTGTTGTTTTTAGATCACTATCATCTTCATTCTGTTTTGAATTTTGCAAAGATCGAATCCTTCTAGCAGCAATTTTATCCAATCCAACAAATGCGCCCATAGCAACAAATAGAATATTAGAAGTGTCAATAGTGAATGCATCATCATGATTCTTAACAGGTGTGACCTGCGTCTTATTGGCATGCTTTTTAGCCTGAACTGTAATGTTAGTACCCTCAATTAACTTCAATAATCCTTGTTGAACACCTTCTCCTGAGATATCTTTAGTTCCAGAATGCACCGAGGGTTTTGCCAATTTATCTAGTTCATCAAGGACCACAATACCCCTTTCACACAAATTAACATCGTTATCAGATTTAGCAAATAACTTTTCAATACAGGATTCAATGTCTTCCCCCACATAACCAGCTTGTGTCAATGATGTACAATCTTGTATCACAATCGGCACTTTCAACACTTTGGCTAGTGTTTTAGCTATCAGAGTCTTTCCCGAACCACTAGGACCAAGTAACATTATGTTTGATTTTTCCAACTCTGGTAAATCTGCATAGTCATCTAAATCGGATCTATCAATTTCAAATTTGGAGTTCGTCTCTTGAAGCAAAGGAGCACCTAATAATTGCCTTATTAATGAATCGTTAATTCTAACATAGTGATTATAAACTGCAACTGACATAATCTTTTTACAGGTATCTTGACCAACAATGAACTTATCAAGGTAGGCTTTTAATTGCTTGGGCGTAGGAATCTTGTTCATATTTTCCTGGATTTCTTCCATACGAAGCTTATGATTCGTGTTGTTTGGATCGATCACAGCTGGGTTAGGTATTGGGATCTTCATTTCAGCTGGAGCAAATCCGTTGTCCTTGGAAAATTTGCCAGGTCCAGGGCCAGGGCCAACGTTTACATCATTCGTTGTCAGATTTTGTTTGTCTCTTATTTTAATATCAACGTTCTCATCTCTTAAATCTTTGTTAATCTCGTATAAAGCTTTTACCGTTGGGCCCATAGCTTGATTAGGGTCAGCGGTGGTTCCTTCAGGTCTGGTGTAATCAACATAGTAGTCAGTGGTTGAAATTAGCCTAGTTCTCGCCAGACGGATTAAAGCCGGACTTCTCAGAATTGTTCTTCCTATCATTTTAACTTGTACAATGATTGGAAGTATAATTTTTTATTGAGATTGTTTATCAAAGAATAAAGTTTTTATATTCACTCCTAACGGATAGTAACCACCAAAGCCCAAATGACATTAAATCAAGTGATGAGCAGAGATCGAAGTGGAGATAATCTGGAGAAATCGAGCGGACAGCTGCCAAAATAATTATTTTACCTTGTCTAGATCATTTAAAAAGATATACGTTACCAACAATTAGCAGTACAGGGAATCATCTACAACAAATAAATGACATCGATGACCAATTATGCTATTTATAGGTTTATCAATACTACTTATCCTATTCCAGGTTGTTGGTGTATATAGCAAGCAATTGCCAGATCATACCGTTGATCTGAACCTGGTCAGTAATTGGAAAAAGACACCATTCAAGTTAAATGTCATTGAATCATTTTGTGCCGAAAATGAGTCACTTTACTTGCCTCTTGTCACAAAATTATTGGGTATTCAAACATTTTTTGACGAAGAAATGGAAGATTACGAAGTGGCACTTGAAGAAGAGCACATAATTTCCGACAGGGAATTTTATCTATATGCTCTTTCCCTTGTGGGTTCTGATTCACAAACAGCTTTTATTGATATCAATTTATCTAACAAAATCAACTCTCCAAGAATAGAATCCCATTACCAATACTATACTCAAATTATTGCACATCAGAAACCCTGCCCAGAAGGAACACCTGCCTGGATTCAACAAGGTGATTACACTTATTGTATTACTGATGATGTTTTTGCATTGAAGACGGTAACCAAGCATATTCCAAAGGATGATATACTTTTACCCTTTGATAGAGTTATTGGAAAATCTGAAAATATTTTTACTTTGTATGGTGATTATGAATCTGAAGAATTCCAAATTCTCTTTGTTAACCTGTACCAGTTTGCTCTTTCAGAAAAATTAAGCTTTATATGGAGATACATCCCAGGTATCGAACCTCAAGGTCGTGATGTTTTGGGAGGATATGGTATCGATTTAACTTTAAAGAGAACAGACTATATCGTTATTGACGATAGAGGGTTTACAGAGGAACAACAAGCTAAAATGAATTTTGAAGAAGCTACCAGCAAGCAAGAAGATGAGAATAGGCCAGAAGCAGATGATTATTTCACAACTTATCATGAGGATATTGAAGGTATCAAGAATGAAGATATAAGAGATTTAGATATAAGACTGACAAGATTAATCAAGACACATTCAGATAACACCACCAAACAATTCGAGTTTTTGAAAACTGTTGTTCAAGATTTTCCAAAATTTGCAGCTCAAGTTGCTGCCCACCAATTTGAATCCGACGAACTAGAGTTCAAAGATCTTATAGACGCCTCAGTGAAAAGTTATAAAACAGGCATCTCTAATGGTTTTTATATTAACGGTGTCTTGATAGCCGATAAGCAACTAAACATTTTTGAGATTTTGAAGGCCTTGAAAAGGGAATTACAGTTTGTCAATTCATTAGAGGAAATTGGAATTTCTAGAACTAAAGCCAAAGATATCATCTATGGGTTCACTTCTCACATCATATCAACAACTGCAGAATTAACTAATTCCATGAGAAGATATGATTTATCTGATCACGAAAAGGCAATAACTTATTTCAACGATCTAGAAGTTGATCATCAATACAGAAGTTATAGAGGGGCTAGAGAAATATACGCTGCTCCTCCAGCACCTGGATCAATTCCCGCTGTTTCTGAAAATATCCACGATGTTGTTTTTGCCATCAACCTTGCTGATCGTTCTCAATTATATTACACTCTCACTGTTATCAATTCTGTTTTGAGTAATAGAATTCCCCAAAGAGTCGGTATTGTTCCAGTTATTCAGACGGACGAAGATCTCGTTGCATCTGAACAATTCATGTATATTGCTAAAAAGAAGGGAACAAATGATGCGTTAAGATACCTATATTCACTAAATGACTTGCTAGCAGAACCTACGGGTGGTTCCGACAGATTGAAACAAATAGAGATTCCCCCTGGTTTTGCTAAGGAAGCTCTTTTCATACCAGTTGTTGCCTTTAAGAAAGCTTTTGCAATCACCTATAAACCATATGCTATCACTAATGGTGTGCTTATTGATTTTGCAGTGCAATGGCAATATGCTATGAGCGGCCAAATCCTAAATGACATTAACTATTTATACACTGAGTTTAAGACTGGTAAGATTGAAAAGGGAGTTTCATTCAAAGACTATTTGAGAAAGGATGCTTTGAAACAAAGGATTCCATTCTTAATCCCTGAAACAATCGAGTTTATGCAAGATGCGTACACACCATTACCATCTAAACCAACTATTGAAAGCTATTATAGTTTGACGAAAGGAATTGCTACTTATACAAACGACTGCACAAGCGAGGTTTGCCGTTTTCCGAAAACGATTACCTTGATTGGTTCTCTTGAATCACAATACTTTAGAGACCAAGTTTCAGAGGCTATTAAGTTTGCTGCCAAGAAAACAAGCGAATCCATTAGAATTAAAGTTATAGACCACTCTGATGTTGGTGCAGTTGCTCAGTTAGACTTGCTTTTACAAAATGGTGAACAAGCTCTTGAATATCTCAATAAAGATATGGAGACTTCTGGAAATGATCCAGCTTTAGATTTAAAATCTATTTTTGGTATAAATCATTTGAATGAGTCAAACGCGTTCCTATTCTTCAGTGGTAGATTTATCGATTTAAGTGACAAAGCTATTGTTAACCAAGAGCAATTTGAGCTACTATTAAGCTACGAAAATAGTCTGCGTTTCTCATATATTGAATCACTAGTTTCTCAAAACAAGCTAGAATATGCTGATGGAAGTAAATTTGCTGACAAGTTTGATTGGTTTGAGTTTATTACGTGGACTGTTACCAATACATTCTTTTTCAGTGGGGATGACTTTGTCGTTGCTTCAAACTTACCAAGATATGATACTAGCTCTCTTGACACTACAACGCTTTTAACAATAAACCACTCAGAACAAACCTCTATCGATGTTTCTTTGATTATTGATCCAATGACCGAAACCGCACAAAAAATTCTAGCTATCTCTTCTATGCTTGACAATATGCCGTTTATTTCAGTGAACATTTACTTGAGACCTCTTATGGAACAAGAAGAAATTCCAATCAAAAGATTTTATCGTGGGGTTTACCCATCTAAGGTTGCATTCAATGACGTTGGAGAATTTGATGATTCAGAACTGAAAGCACTTTTTGGTAATGTTCCGGAAAAGACCCTTTTCACGTTAGATGTTGATGTTCCATTTTCGTGGATTGTCAACTTGAAAGAAGCCAGTACTGATTTAGATAACGTCAGGCTCGATATTGCGGGATCAGTCGAAGGCACATATGAATTATCCAATATTTTGGTTCAAGGTCATGCAAGATCTTTGGAAAACCATTCAACTGCACCGTCCGGGTTAGCAATCGAACTTTTGGATCAAACGGGTTATGTTTATTCCGATACCAATGTGATGTCCAATTTGGGATACTTGCAACTAAAATCAAACCCAGGTATTTGGAAATTTGAAATTAAACCCGACACCAAGAGTTCTAATATTTACCTACTTGTTGATGTTGCTGACCGATTCAATGATATTACTTTAGAAGATGAGACCAATAACTCTGAGTTCACGCTAGCAGTCTTAGATTTAACTGGATTAACAATTTATCCTGTTGTTAAGAAGAACTCTGGGAAGGAGAGCCAAAGTTTGATCAATAACATCGATGAAAATTTAGAATCAACAGGATTCTTTGGTAAAATGATGGGTAAATTCAATAAATCTAAGAAATCTAAACAAGCTGACATCAACATATTCACAGTTGCTAGTGGACATTTATACGAAAGATTTTTGGGAATCATGACAGCGTCAGTCATGGCACATACCAAACATACAGTTAAGTTCTGGTTGGTTGAAAATTACATGTCTCCACAACTAAAAAAACACTTACCAATTTTAGCCAAAGAGTACGGATTCGAGTACGAATTGATCACTTATAAATGGCCAATGTGGTTAAGAGAACAAAGAGAAAAACAAAGAACTATTTGGGGATATAAGATTTTATTTTTGGATGTTTTATTTCCACAAGATCTTGATAAGGTTATCTTTGTTGATTCTGATCAAATTGTGAGAACTGATATGAAGGAGCTTGTTGACCTAGATTTAGAAGGCGCTCCTTATGGTTACACCCCAATGGGCGAATCAAGAGATGAAATGGAAGGATTTAGATTCTGGAAACAAGGCTACTGGAAGAACTTGTTGGGCGACAAATTCAAGTACCATATCAGTGCTTTATACGTGATTGATTTGAATAAGTTTAGAAATATGGCTGCTGGTGATAAATTGAGACAACACTATCAATCGTTGTCTAGAGACCCAGGCTCTCTGAGTAATTTGGACCAAGATCTACCAAACAACCTGCAGCATTCGATCAAGATCTATTCTTTACCTCAAGAATGGCTATGGTGTGAAACTTGGTGTGATGACGAAAGTCTGAAGACCGCTAAGACGATTGATTTGTGTAATAATCCGTTGACAAAGGAACCTAAATTGGATAGAGCCAGAAGACAGATTCCGGAATGGGTCAAATATGACACACAGATCACCGAACTATTTGAGAAAGCAGATCAACAAGATAAGAATGGTACCATAAAACACGATGAATTGTAACTGATTTCAACTACATAGTTTATATTCTACAATTATATTTTGAAAAAGTTTTGTCTTTCAAGTAGAACTTGAGTCCTGTAAATCTTTCTAAGATGTATCCCAAAAATTTAAGATCTACACAGCCGTTCACCAGATCAGAAAAAAAAATATAGGACCAGTTTTTACATTCTTTCTATGCTACGATGAAAACTTTTCTCCACTCTGTGTTTCTTCAAAAAGAGATTCAGATAGTAACCACCAAAGCCCTATAACACAAAGACATAAATTATGACTGAACATAAGAATGCAGTGGTTATCATTGGAGGTGGAATATCCGGTTTAAAAGCAGCCCAAGACCTCGCCAAACACAACGTTGACTTCATCTTACTTGAAGCGAGAGACCGTCTAGGTGGCCGTATCCTAACCGACAAATCAGGGTTGAAACCATATGATCTTGGTGCATCCTGGGCTCATGACACTTTATCAAACCTATTGTTTGATGAAATTGTTGAATCTGATAAACATGATCTATACTACGATGATCATAAACCGTATTACTTCAGTGGCGATTTGAGATCATGCGATTTTGAAAGCATGAAGATCGAACAGATCGTTGTGGAATTAAGCAAGTTTATAGAATTGCAGTATTTTGAAAACTTGGATATGAAGGATGTTACATTACACGAAATTATTTTTGAATATTTGTACAAGCAAAAGAAACTATTAACTAAAGATCAAATAGATTACGTTCCTCACTTCATGAGGCATTTGGAACTTTGGCATGGTGTCAGTTGGGACGAAATGAGTTCCAAATTTTGTCTTGTCGACAATGTTGGTAGAAACTGTTTGATTAGAAATGGTTACTATGACGTATTAAAAGACATAGTAGATAGGATTCCTGAAGATAATCTACTTCTCAATAAAATTGTAAAAAAAATCACAAGATCATCAGAGAACATCATTGAAACCACCGATGGAAACGTCTATAAATGCGATTATGCAATTATAACTGTTCCTCAAAGTATACTACAACTTGATTCAAGTGAGATTGGTGGCATCGAATGGTCTCCAAAACTTCCAGCACATATAACCGAAGCTCTTCATGGAATGAGTTTTGGAAAACTTGGCAAATTCATTTTTGAATTCACAGATGCGTTCTGGAGTGATTTGGACACTGATAGATTTGTTGCAATTTCGAAACCAACAATTACATCACCTAATATTCCTGATCTTTTGAAAAGTGGGGAAAAGCTATCAGTTTCAGAATTACAATTGGAACCATCACAGTCTGACCTGCCCCAACCTTGGGATTTTCCAGTGCTGATCCTCAACATGAATAAGATTAACAATGTGCCTTCACTTTTATGTTTTACGCAAGGTAAACTTACAGAACATCTTGAAGCGAATCCAGATAAATCATGGGAATACATGAAACCAATAATATCAAAATTGAACACCAATTTAGCTATATCCGAAATCCCTGAGCCTATTAATGTTATAGCTACACAATGGACACAAGATCCATTTTCTAGAGGTTCATATGCAGCTTGTAAGCCAGGTGATGATCCGACTGCTTTGGTTATTGCTTTGGAAAGGGGCTTGGATAATGTTAGATTTGCCGGAGAACATACTATATTGGACGGTGCTGGCGCTGCCCATGGAGCTTGGTTAAGTGGTGCAAGAGAAGCAGAAGCAGTTTTAATTAAACTTGGAGTTAAAGAAGGAGAACTTGATGAGTGGTAGGAAGTTGAGCGTGTATAGTTATCAAATTAGTTAATATGTTATTAGAATATTTATAGTCATAGATAAGCAAGAAGAATGAAGAGAGAAAGGAAAGCATTACATAATTGCAGCATTACCGAATCTACCATGTTTGAAACAATTTAAACAATCGCAGTTATCATCAGGACAGCAACAGTCATCCTGAAATTCCGATAGATCTAAATTATCTAAAAATTCATTAGCAGAAACCTGTAGCGCATTGACAGGGCCACCTATCACAGAAGGCAGAACAGCTCGTCCTTGATATCGAGGAGGACTACGGTATAATTGTGAATATTCCTGGAACTGGCCTTGACTAATGCTGTGTTGCTGCTGTTCAGACGGTAGTGGGTCATCTTCTGGTGTTTCAGAACTAACTCTGACACCATCGGATATTCTAACACCATTTACAATTCCGTGCAATTCACAGTCATAACAAGCACATTCATCATCAGCACAACAACACTCCAGTGCACTAGATGAGCTTCCTGAGATCGGACTGCTACCAGTAGGAGTAGGACTTTGATAATCTGCTTGAGGACGAGCCAACATTCTTTGGAAGTTTTGTTCAAACAACGGCACCATAGATTGGACTTGTGCTTGTCCGAATGGAATCAGATGTTGTTGCTCAAACCTTTGCATATCTTGGTATTGTGGAGGAGGAGGTAAATTAGGTTGATATGGAGTTGGATGTGGTTGAAATTGAGGGATTTTAATTTGCTGCTGTGGTGAATTCAGTATATAATTATTAGCATTTGACACTCCCAAAGAGTTAGAATCAAGTTGAGGTTGTAACCCTAGGTTTTTAATATTATGAGTAACACAATCTTCACATTTACACTTATCTGGATCACATGCACATGACCCTGCGACTGTACACGAGTCTGCAAGATACATATCGTACAACATAGTTTGTGACTGCACATCAGAAGGGCCTTGTTTAATCTGAGATAAAGGTTGATGAAATTGTTGCTGCTGATGTTGCGGGTAAAAGTTTGGCATATTTGGATAAGCAACAGAATAGTTCATTTGTATCAAGTTATTTAGTGGAACTTGACTGTTTGAGGCATTTCCATTTTGATTGTTTCTTTGTGATTCATTTTTTTTAACTCCTCCACAGCACGATGACGACTGGTTTACAGCTATACCCTTAGTTATCTTATTTTGAGTTGCCATTGATGCTTTTGTCTTACAGTGCTTATTACCATGTTGTCTTTTCTTTGAAATTTTATGCATCATATCTATTCCAACCTGATTGTTAGGAATATCCAAAACTGGTTCTAGAAGCTTCAACGATCTTTTGGAGACGTTAAATACCTGTCTTTTTGATGCTTTAAGCACAATAACAGACTTTAAACCTTTTTTATTAGAACAACCTCCTGTGTTTGAAGGAGATACGCTTTGGGATGAGTCAGAATTGGATGTAGTTGGACAGCAATCACATTCTAAATTCCCACACGAGCTGGTTTCATTCTCTTGTTTGATACTGTTCAAGCTGTCTGTTGGCTCTAACTTGATAGAATCGACTGGTGATGATGATGACTTAGTTGGTAACACTTTGTTTTTAGAGGAACAGCACGATGACTTCTTTGCTTCTTTTGGTATTTCGTCAACAGTTAAATTATCGTCTTGCTTGATGGATATATTTTCTAACGAGTCAACTGCTTCAGCAAAAATGGCGATTCTTTGTGTTGAGTCAGTCAGTGGACGTCCTCTGGACCTCACTAAGACCAAGGGTCTTTTCATATGCTTGCACGTGGAAGATCTATGGCCTCTAATACACTGCTCACAGGCGTACTTTTCGTCTTCCACAATAATCATTTGCGAATATTATGTATGTAAAGTAGTTGTTTGGTAGTTCTATAATAATCTAATGGGTCTAAGAAGCTGAATTTATCTGAAAATTTAATTAACCATGTAACGATGATTCTAAAAACAAAATAAAAAAAATAGATCCTGTATGTTAACTATTACGGGTGTATATTCTCAGCTTGTGTACTCAATTTGGCGGGGTTCTCCCTTATTTTTTTTTCTTAAAAGCCGTTTTTATGAGTTTGTATAAGACTGGCATTTCCAAAGACCAAGAACAAGTTATTTTTTACAGTTAACTCAAGCAATAAGGTCTCAAACTGAATCTTTGTTTGTTCAAATTGGAAAGGATCCATTTCAAAGCCAGCCGCACACAAAAACATCTAATAATTTGCTCGTTTTTTTGTTTTTGAAAGCGAATCGATTGACTCAACTCGACTCGATATACTTGATTTTACTAACCGTTATTTCTCAAATTACCAACAAAAAGCCGAGGTTCAAAACATCTCGATATATCTTTCTATATATATATAATACAGTTATTTTTCATTCATCCATTCAAGTACACTTGAAGTTACACACTCACGATCATATACCCAACAAGCAACCAGATATGCCTCCAAAACTCTCAACAGCTCAACGTAGACTCGCCAAAGAGTTTCAAGAACTACTCAGACAACCAACAGATGGCATTGTTGCCGGCCCAGTCAACGACAATCTGTTTGAATGGCAATGTCTTTTAGAAGGTCCTCCAGGCACAATTTATGAAAATGGTGTGTTCCAAGCTTCATTAACTTTCCCAAAGGACTACCCAATGTCCCCTCCAGCATTAAAATTCAAGTGTGAGATCTTACATCCAAACATTTACAAAGATGGTAAAGTCTGCATATCGATTTTACACCCACCTGGAGATGATCCATTACAATACGAGTCAGCAGATGAAAGGTGGGGCCCTCTGCAAAGTATAGAGAAAATCTTATTGAGTGTCTGTTCAATGCTTGCTGAACCAAATCCAAACTCTCCTGCCGATGTTGATGCTGCTAAATTATGGAGAGAAGATCAAGACACGTTTGTTGCGATTGTGAAGAAACAAGTTTTGAAAACTTTAGAGCTGTAAGTATATTTTGCCATATTATACATTTCATCCACAAAGCTACCATTACTTCTATCACCTCAACTGCCCATTCACGAACGTTACTCGAACAAGACCGCAACATTCAGTCCAAATACACTACAAATGGCTTCTTTTGCTACGCCAAAATTGTGTTTGAGTAACACCATCCACTTATGATCGACATCAATAGATGTATATGGTATATTGTTAGCTATAATCCTTATTTGTTTTCCCATTGGTAAAATGAATGGCACACCAATACTCTCAGACTACCTGATAAACCGAATAAGCAATATCGCCTAAAACTCTGAGTAAGTATTTATACCTATTTATATATACTTTTGTGTATTCTGATCCTTAATATACATGATAATACAGTACATGCTTCTACGACACATACAACCAAGAAAGGAGAGATTCTTATCGCCTTAGTTTGATCATCTCGTGCACTGCCCGTTAAAAACAAACGCGTCGATTCGATTTGAATCGACGCAAACCCCCAGTGGCCGAATTAAAAGAATCGGATCCATTTCAAAGACCGAATTTAATATATTCTTAATTCAAAGTTACGATATTGGACCATATTTACGTTGCTGTACAACGATGATTAACCATAACGACTAACTCCTTGTTTATAAGCATAAATAAAGAGGGGGTACATATAATCAAAAGTTTAAAACAACATTTCAATATTTATTAATACATTCGAAAAAAATAAAACACGTACATAATAAAACAAAACAAAAATGAGTTCAACCCCAACAAAGAAACTGGCACATCATTCAGAAGACCGCATCTCCCGTCTTTCTAACGTGATCCTGAAATCCATTTTCATTGGTGGTTTATACGGGGCGTTGCTGTCAGTGCCAACTGAAATGTTAATTAGATGGAGATCTCCACTTTATCGTGCTTTTGGATTAAGAATCCGTATTTTTTATCATACTATTTGGATTGCATCTGGTGCTTCGTTCCACACTGAAAAGGAAGTTATGAAGTTTGAACAAGTTGTGCGGGCTGAAGAAGAGGCCAAGAGACAACAATTGATCGAAATGAGTATTTTGAATGGGGATTATACTGGTGAACAAGAGGGTTACCGTTTGAAAAAGAAATAAGCTGTTTTTTATTTTTTACTTTGTTTGTTTGTGGTTTTTTCAGTATGCTTATACGTATTTATTCATGTTTATAGTTTTTTCTGTTTTTTTTGTTTTTTTGTTTTTTTGTTTTTTTGTTTTTGTACCTGTTCGTTCACATTGCATTCCGAATGTATATTTATATAGAATTTTTCTTACAAGAAAAAAAAAGAAAACACACCAACATCGATAAAGTTCATGTATGTGTATATATGTAACAATTAAACAACAGTAGGCGGGAACTCTCCTAAAGCATCAAATGGATCAAACGAATCAGCACCACCTGAAACCCAATCCTCCAACATATTAAAGCCGAGTTGGTTTCCATAGGATTTCCCTCTATATATGCCTTCACCGCCAACACTCTGTTGGAACCTATTATCGTCTTGCATAAACCCATTTGAAATCCCATTTGAATTTTCTCCAAATATATTGGATTGGTTGATCAACGAAGTTGAAGACAAATTAACTTGCCAAATATGTTTGCATTCATTCAACTGTTTGAAAAAATCTTTATTGACAAAATTGTCAACTTTGTTTCTTAATTGTGTGAATTCTACAATTGATAGATTTTCAATAAGGTTTGAATAATTTGTCACTGTTGTGCTTTTAAAATTGAAAATTGGGTACCCTCCATTCTCAAGACACTCAATTAAATAACAAAATTGTCCGTATAATCTAAACGGAAAGTAATAATGATCACCGGACATTGCAAACACTTTAACACAGATTTTCATGATTGCAATGATTCTAACTAAAATATCTTGAACCACGGAATCCAAAATATCATTATTGGAAATGATGGTTTGTCTACGTTTGAATTGTAAAATATGGATACGAACACCTAAATACAAGAACAAATGCAATGACTTATGCAAACAATAGATAATTGGATGAATTAGAATGGAAATGTAGTTTGATAATTCACCAGCTGATCTTTTGAATGCAGTTAATGCAACCTCTATATTATCCAAAGTTAAACTGATCATTTTATTCAAAGTTGAATGAAATTCAACAAGGTTTTGATTTTTCTCAAAATGCAATAATAGGTAATAGTTAATCAGATATTGGAATGTGTTCAATTGTAAACTTGACTTTATGGAATTAATGAAATCAACGTCGTTAGTTTCATACGATAAATATTTGGTTCTATTTGTATCTAAATTGAACAATTCTTTTGTGAGATTGTCAATTGCGATTAATTCAATTTGTACATCAACAATTTGTGGTTGTTTATTAACATTATGTAACATTTTCAATAAATTATCAACGATTGGGTAAACAGCACCAAATTTACTGATTCTATCAACAACAAATTTATCCAATTCTAAATTGTGTAAATTTGAAGATAGAGAATCAAATTTAGGTAATTGATTATCACTTTCATCCTTATGGAAAGATGATAGTTTACCGTATTCTAAAGATAAAGATAAATCCGTCTCTAACACAGTCCACCATAATTTTTTCCAAATTGAACTAAATTTAGGATTTTGATGATTGATAATACTTGAATTTCTTCTATCATGAATCGGTTGTCTAATTTCTCTATTCAATCCCATACTTAAAGCAGTATGGCATAATAAACCATTGTAAACGTAGCCATCGGATCCGTCACCCCCATCACCATCTTCTTGGGACAAAGTATGATATTGACGAAGCATTATTATTAGTTGAATAATCTCCAGATTTGATTTTCTTAAGAAATTCATTCTTTGTAAAGTTAAATTAACAGTACTAATAACGTTTGCATCGATTGGATAACTTAGTATTAACGAATCTTCCGAGTTTGGAGTCACTGGTAAACTTTCATTTTTCAAATATAATGAACTATAGGAAAATCTCATTATCAAAAGTAATGTAGCAACTAGGATCATATCAATTTTCTTGTTGTTTTCTAATTTAAGAGTTGATAACCCATTTTCATTTGTAGTGTACACTAAGATTCTTTTAATTGAATCTTTAAAATTTCTTTCATCCAACACAGGCATGAATGGATAAATGTATTGGAAGAATCTTTTCAAATGTAGATTGACAATACTCTCTGAAGGAATAAAACTTATCATTTGAGCAGTTAATGCTTCGTTTTCAGTGGGTAAAGTTCCATTATTTTGTTGGTTATCAACTTGTAAGAATCTTATTTTGGAACCTTTTTTACGTAACTTGACTTGTTTTTCCAAATTTTTCAAACCTGGACCTTCAACTCCTCTATTTGCACTTTTATTTGATTCTGAAAGTTTCTTTTCAACTTCTTTTTTAACGTTATAAAAATTTTCCATTAAATGGGACATTAAAGGATCTCTTTTCCACAATAAAGTTGTTGAAAATGTACCTAAACACATAAATCTACTCTTTTTAGATGCAAATAACAATAAACTTTTACCTTCATCATTCTCAATTAAACTTATAGTTCCATTTTGGTCTGGTGACATTTGTTTCAGTTTATTTTCCAATTCGGACAATCTCAATTTCAATTCAGCCATCTCATTAATAGTTGAGTCTCTTTCAGTGAGACTCATTGGAGTTATTGGTTGATCAGCTAATGAAGATGCTGGTGATTTGGTGGTTGATAAATGTTTTGGGTTATAATTTCCAGAATCAAGCCCAGAAGTGAACGAAGTTGTTGAACGGATTGACGAAAGAATACTAGCACAATCGTCATATGATTGTTGTTGCTTTTGTTGTTGCCTTATAAGTTCCTTTTCAGCATTTGATTTACGTCCTCTCTTTTTCTTTGATTGCAGAGTTGCTACAGAAGGCAACGAATCCTTTTCCTGAGTAATGACACTTTCGTTGAATTTAGATGTGATGAATGAAAAAGTTTGATTTGTTTGTCCAGTATTTGGATCTTGGATTAATTGAAGCATTTGACTTGTCACAGTTTTAGTTTGAGGATGATAATCAAGTATACCAACGGGGATATGTGAAGCTTTTTCCAAAGCTGAAGATTCATCTAAATTATTATCAGTCACATGGAATCCCGTTGATCCATCAATGAGCTGACATCCAATTGATTGGCCATTGCCCCATATGGCTGGTCCATCGAATTCACAGTCTAATTTTGCTTTGATGCATCTTAAACATTTAGGTCTAGTTCTATCACATTTAACTTTTCTTCGTCTACAACTTATACAAGAATATGGAGTTCTTCTTCTTCTTTTCTTCTCGAGTTTTGGTTGTTGTTGTTGCTGTTCAGATGTGGACATTATTGATTTGTGAAGTACTTTATTATGCAGATGCACCAAATTATCAACCAGTTGATCCTGAAAAAGTGTTGCTGTTTCAACTGAAAGTTATATTGTGTTTAAATAAAATTGAAATTGAAATGGAAATATGGCGTATGGTTGTATTACAATCGGTTAGATAAGTGCAATTCAAATTTCTTCCCTTTTTTTTTTCCCATGAGTATTTTTGATATGCGTAGATCTATTGTAAACAACAAATTTAGGTATTATAAACTGATTTATTTTCACTAATAACAAGAAAAGTGAGTTATAGAAACATGACGAAAGAGTAATGTTGATGAATAGAAAGAGGAGGTATATTAAAAAGTTGATCAACGGAAAGGATTAAAGATAAGAGTACGTCATTACATATTTACATTTAGTTGCGGATTTAATTTTTATCAGGAATAATCAATTATCTCGTACAAGGACAAGGACATAAATATATGCAATTTACTAGTCACGCTGTTTTATCCCAATCAGGAAGTAAATTGCCGACACACTCAAATTTTAAAAAATTCACCACCCGTGCACTTCTCTTACCTTTTGAAGCAAGACAATATGAACAAAAGCCTTACATGTAATTTTTTCCATTATATACAGTTATATCCTCTGTTTGGAAGACTATTTATTACTGATCACTGATTTATCATCAGTTACACAGTCGCCACAGCCCAGCCAGGTCTAAATCGTCTAGAATAACACTCCCCAAAAACATAAATAAACACGAATTACTTTTTCATAACCAGTCCATACATTCATGTCATCTTTTGTACCATCATCATCATCATCATCCCATATTCACAACCAACATATTGAACCTTCCTTCCTTCTCCCCCCCTCCCCCCTTCCCTTCTTTTACTTTCTACCAAAGTTAAATTATTTGTACGGGGCACCGGGGCGCAAAAGTCATTCTGAGCCTCACTATTTACTCCACAATTTGTCTCAGAAAAAAATACTTAAATAAAACACAGCCGTTCATGTTTATTGATTCTTCTTGTTGGTTATTTTTAGCATGGCCATAAACATTGGGAGTTTTGCAATGTTACAATTATTATATATTATTGGACATATAGTTAGACAATGATACATTGACTATAATATCATTCTTTATCGAAGATTGGGAATAATGAACGGATAATATAAAGGATGATGTTATTGTGAAAATATATCTATAGTTCAGTTAATTTGCTGATTAATACAGCGGTTACTAAAAATAAAGTAGCGCTTACTTGGTGTCTGATAGGATAATAGTAATGGTGGTATAATATAATCAACAATGTACAAAAAAAAAAGTGAAAAAAAAACAAGTATCTATCTCTCTCAGATACAAAAAATTAAAACGATAAAAGAAAACCCAAAGTAAAGCAAAAAAAAAAACCCAAATAATAAAACTGTAAAACGAAAATAATAATAGAAACCTGAAAATTATTGTAAATTGAAACCCAAATAAAAGAAATAATAAAATGAAAATGAAAATGAAAATGAAAAATTGAAAATGAAAATTACCCAAATGTATAAGTAGTTATTGTATTAATCCCAACACAATGGTTTGAAAGCGTGTATGATGTATCTATATGTATATAAAAAAGTCTCCATAGAATCCCAAATCGAGGTTTATAAAAATGCCAAATAAATCTTTTATAAAATGTTGTTGTTGCTGTTGTTGTTGCCGTAGTAATAATACAGATATAATGATACAATGTAAATACATCTATTATTGTTTGTTGTTGTCGTTGTTAGTCATTTTGCCTGTCGTTTTTTTTGTTTTTGTTGATAATTATTTATCGGCGAAATTAATGATAAAACAAAAAACCTCTTATTTCTTTAAAAATTTGGTGAAATGTGAATCTGATAACCAACCAGCTTTCTCAAAAGATGCATACAATCTACTTGCTTTATTGACATCAATCTTACAAGCTTTTTGAGCATCTGTTCTTCTGAATGGCAGGTTACTTTTCAATCTTTTAACTTTTTCAACAAATAACCTTCTCTTTGAATCCAAGTAAACATTAGCTGGCAATCTTAAAGTGGAAGCTAAAACAACTTCAGCCGGGTGTAATTCACCAACTAATGGATCGTCACTTAAATCCATTGCTTGTCCTTTCCATTCAGTCTTCAAACATCTATTGTTGTTTGGTAAAGTTGATAATGGAGGACTATAATCGGCAACGGTTTTATAATCAAAGCTATAAGGTGGAAGCGTATTTGTTGATGGTGAGTCAAATCTTTTAATAGCTGGCTTTCTCTTTCTTGGAGTGGATGGTCTTGAAATACTTGAATCATCAGTTTCTAAAGCAACAGAACTTTCTTTAACAATTTTTCTAGTACGAGGTCTTTCGTTTTCGGTATCACTTGAACCATAATCTCTGTTATTTGGAGATCTAGTACCAATTGAATTGGTGTTATTGCTATTGTTGTTGCTATTGCTATTGTTATTGTCATTGTTGTACTTCTTTGTGTTGAAAGTTGGTTTGTTGTTTAAATGATATTGACTTAAGAATCTCAATTGTCTCTTTTTATAACCAGGAGTTTTCAAATCAGGATATGGATTAACGTATAACAAGGAATCTTTTAAATCTTCAGTAGGGAAAGTTCTCTTTTTTTCTCTTCTGATTAATTTATAAGGGGAAATTTTAGATTGTTGTTCAGATTCGTCATCTTCAGAAACACAAGATTCGATAGTTTCAATATCAATTTTATGGAATGGTGTGGCTCTTGGGAAGACTAATTGAGCAAACCTAGTGTCACTTTCATCAAATATTAGAGCTCTAGCGTATGGAGACAGAGGTGGAGAAGGGATGGTTGTTGTTGTTGTTGTTGTATGAGGATTAGAGAAATCGATTGGGCTAGTTGGGGTTGCTAAAACGGATGATTCTTTTGTAATGTTATTGTTCTTGATGATAATTTTATTATCAGATAAACCATCTTGTTGTTGAAGTTGTTGAACGGATAAATTGCACTCTTCTTTCAGTGAAGAAGGAATGATTTTTTTAGGAAATTCGTTTGTTGGTGTTAAACAACCATCAACTTGTCTAGTTGAATTCAATCCACTGTTTAATTGAAATAATAGTGAAGACATGGTTTCGAGTGTGGGGTCAAATAGCCAAATAATTTTCTTAACCTGAAACTTGAATTTAGACGCGAGAATAAAATGATTTGTTAATAATAATAATATGACAATAATAGGATTAGGATTAATCGAATAAATAGTATTATTGTAGCGTGAGTGTATGCGTAAATGAGGCGAATTGATTGGATGATTGACTGAATAAATAAATGAAAGTAATTAGTTAATTAACAAAAGAAAGATTAGAAAGGACAAGGGACTAAAAGTAAACATCTTTATTTTTTTTAATAAAAAAACTGGTTTCATAAACCTTTTTATATAAAAATATCCACATTTAAAAAAAAAAAGAAAAAAAAAAATGTTAAGAAAAAAAATGATTCCACCAAATTTAATGGTTTCCGCTCTTTGTAAAGAGAAATTTTTTTTTTGTTAACTTTGTGTTTTTTTACAATGACTCTCTTTCTATCTGTGTCTGGGGTTTATTTATTCAATAATGTAATGGTATAATTGTAATTTCAATTGATTTAATTGTCTAATAAAACCAAGTTAATTGGATTCGTCTACAGGAATTGTATAGTATTGTAATCCCATTGAGTATATATCATTTCAAACACAACCTCAATGGGTCGGTGGTCTACAAACAAAGAGAACACTTGAATGTATGTGGGTGGATATGATGGATATGGATCCACTTCCTTAAAAAAAAAGGCTCAAAGGCCAAAAACAATTTAATTTTAAGAATGTGACGGTCTTCTTTTTTCTCCTCGTGTGCACGGCGCGGCGCCGGCGCCGTCGCAGCCGCTATATTTACTCTGGAGGATTCCCACCCACCTATTAGTCATGTTTTGTTGTTGTTGTTCTGTCATTTGTTTATTAGTTTGATCATGACCATAAGATATGATTTATAATAGTAGTAGTAGATACAATATTTCTAGTGTTTGTTAGTCATTCAGTGGATGATCTGATCTATCCTATAATGTATAATCTATTGTCATGTAATGGCTTAATAAAGGGCGCCTAAATATCACACATCTACAATACAATACAGTGCACCCTTGTTTGTTACTGTGATGTGGTGTTGTAAATCAAGTTACGGAAATGAGGCTAGCGTATTTTTTATTAGGTCGTGCGAGTTGCTATAATATCCGGCCTAAAGATTTATCTTATAAATAGAGCTTTAGCTAGCTACTACTTGATTTGTAGCTTTGTGGCGGGACCTAACAAAATTTCAGATAATATTAATAATAATAGTATTAACGTAGGAATAAGATTCATCTGATATACATATATTGTATTTAGTACCAAATTGATATCTTATAAGGGAGAAGTAAGTCATTAATTACTTTAAAACGCAACATTATGACCAGTTACAAAAGAATAAAAGTAACACATGACTTTTGTTAGCCACCCTTGAGGATAAGAGGTTTACGCCACTTATTTTCTATGATTTAACTATACGTTATATATATATATAAACCAATCCTAGAGATTCAATAATATAGATACTATATAAGGAGGAATATATTGTTTATTACATGGATTGGAGATTTGTTTATTATGTATGTAGCCAATAGTTTATTTATAAGACGTAATTTCTTTTTAAGGAAAAAAAAAAAAATTTTTTCTGACTGCCACATGAAAACAAAAAAGTAACAAGAGAAATTATCATATATATATATATATATGTATAAAGTTTGTTTTGTGTTTATAATTAAATAAATGTTCAATTGGTTATCGTAAAAAATTTATTTTGACTATAATTTGGTAATTGATTATAAGTTTATTTTATAGGTTGCAAAAAATGGACTACAAGAAAATAAACAGGTATTGAAAAAATATGGTTACATTCATTTAATCAGGTTAGAGTTAATCCGAGAGATTTGATTTCCGATTCGAAGAAATAAAGAGTGGCTTCACGGTAAAAGAGTGCACGCGGCACCAGTTTTCTTTTTTTTTTAAATTTGAGACTGTTGATCTTACTTAATCGTTCATTACTTGTGTGATTGATAGATATATACATATACTTATGCATTCAAACTAATCATCAAAAAATATAAACATTTTAAATGGAACTATGCATGATATCAAAGCAATAAGTAATCGACAAAGCCCTATAACAGAATGAAAACACGCACACTGACACACATTCGCACAAACACACGCACTCACACCCAAATACACAAAATTTAAAGAAATTTGAAGTGAGACTGGTGTGAAGTAAACGGTTGTTATTGTTGGAAATTGAACGTTTGAGCCCGGGTTAAGGAATATAGATAAGGAAGGAAATATTATGTTTTTTCTTTTCTTTTTTCCAAGTTCGGTTGATTGGATAACTTTTTGACATCAGCAAGTGATTACTTACTACTATGGTGTATACTTTGATAGATATATATATATATATATAACTAAGCACTAATAAGACGTTTTAGTTCAGACTTGATGACGGTTACCAGAGAAACATTATGTCAGTACAGTAGTAAACAAAGGTTGAAAATTACAACAAAATAAATAGTTTAATCAAATTGGAAAAAAACACACACATTGCTTTCAATCTATTTTGTTCAAATGATGAATATTAGTGACATAATACACACATAGAGTGATAACCCGCGTCCGCACCTTGCTGTATATAATGAGATAATGAGTGGGGACACAAAAGGAGCATTTTCCCCATAAACTGAATACTCTTTTGGGGGGTACACACAACACACACCCACACCTGCTCGCAACTACGTCATACTTGCTATCGATTTTCAAACAAAAAGAGTCATCTTAAAACAAAAAAAAAACCTACATTTTAAAAAATGAATAAAATAAATGAAAGTTCAAAAACTTATGATTGGAACAATAGATATAGTTTATAGTAATGAATACATTACCTATACATACATACATATATATATATATGAATATCGACTAAATAGTCAAACTTAGAACTTCAATATATAACGCACAGCGTTTAGTTAATCCTCTCCCTTCTCATATTTATACCCATAAATAACGTTATATGGTAATAAATTGTGTTTCTAACACAATAGAGAAACCAAGTTACCAAATCATTTTTCTTCCACGCACAGCGTATACTAAATATAGTTATTTGTGTTGTCCTTGGTAGATACGTTAACACCCAATCGTATAATCATCCCAAGATTGTAATCTAACAATTGTACAGTTTATTTTCTTTTTTTGCAGTTTACTTTAAACCTTGTGGTAACCATTACCTGAAACATTCCCATTACCAGAAACCATTGGTTCAAAGTTAGAAGATTTATTAACGTTAAATTGATCGGTAGAAGAATCAACATGTTCGGTATTCTTGATAAAAGTCATGCTAGAGTGGTGAACGTCACCTGAACCACCATTGTTGCTAACTTTAGCATCTGAAGAAGATGATTCATTGTATAGTCTTTGGGTTGGATGTTCAGCATTGTACATGTCGTAGTATGAGTATAGTGGTTTGTTAAAAGAGGTGAAATTCTTCTTAATTAACGGGATGGTTGTGGTTGTTGGTTTAGTTAATTTGATGAAACATCTTGAAGTTGTGTTTAAGTTTAAGATAGATTTTGGAGTCATGTTTTTTGGAGTATTTGTAGCAGTTAAAATTGTAATAGTTACTGTTTGTGATGACATATAATTAAAAAAAGATAAATGGGGGATGAGGGGATGGGGAGATGGGCAAGGTATTTATAATAGAAATAAGATTAATAAAAGATTAAAACACACACACACACACAGGACTAAATTGAATCATCACATATCAGTATGAGAATTATTCAAGCAACAACAAAAAATGGGAAAACGGATTCAAGGGCATACGGCAAAAAAAATAATATATATCAAATGAGTCGCAAGGAATCAATTGATTATTGAATCATCTGACAAAAGAAGATTTGGCGCCGAGGTAAAAGTCTGGGGAAATGGAAGAGTTTTGCGCGGGCTTTGAAGCATGTATATGGTACTACCACCTCACACCAGTATAATTAGAGTTTTTTCTTGTTAGCACGTGAAGAGGATGAAGGATATGATTTCTGTTCAAATTGATTGAGAGCAACGCAAGACAAGGTGTCCTTTCTTCCATCATATTCTATTGTGATACTGGCACTGTTATACATTTGACAGTTCACCACCTACCTATCTACAAAGAGCATCTACATACATACACTTCGTTTCCCTATAACCAACCACAACCAAAATAGGTGAACGGGCAAACGGCCTTGCTAAAATAAATAAAAGGAGGTTTTCGGTCCTTTTTAGTGTTTCCTAATTCGGAACCTTTTTCTTTTTTGCTTTTCTGGCCTCGTTAGTCGATCGGCGCGACAGTACATTTTCAACCATTCTCTCTCTCCCTTTTTACCGCCGTTTAATATTTTAAGATCCTTTTTTTTTAGCAGAATAACGAATAACTCTCTCTCTCTCTTCCATTAGTCCAAAATTCCTCCATATGTCCCCTTTTTTAATACTACTATTAAATGATTATTTATTTAAGCAATGGGCCAATAACTTTTGTAAATATTTTTTTGTTTTTATATCATTATTACTGTTATTAATATTATAGTTTTTTTTAATTAAACAAACACACTATTCCATCCGGACTTCTTACCCATCAATGAATCGGTTAAACTCACTCACTCATTCAAATTCAAAGTAATAAACACACCCTCTCCCTATCCTCTCTCACCACCAACTGCCCGGTTGAGACCGTTTTGTTCTCTTTTGTTTGTTTATTTGCATCTATTATTGATTGAAGTCAATTTGGAAAACATCAACAAATTCACCATCATCATTTCCAGAGTCAATTTTTCTAGCAATGGCCCGGTTTTCAATAAAGTACGACTCTTTCCATTCGTTCATCGTATTAGAATCAAACGGACCATAAATGTTATCTAAATCATCCAACCATTTGTATTCCCATTGACTATTTCTAAAAACAGTATCGTTTTGAACCTCTTCAAAACCATTTCTGTCATCCTCTTCGTCATCCTCGTTCCTTGGTCTCTTTTTCGATTTATTGCTAGGGATATACTTCTCACCTGAAATCTTACTATACTCTCTAATCAACATTTCTTTTTCCATTTCATAAACGTTTACATTTCTCTCATTTAACAATTCAATATCATTCATAATTTCTTTAATTTTTTTTTTATAAGACTTTATTTCATTGAATTGTTTTAATTTCTTAAACTTATTTATTTGATTATTCAACCTTTTCATTAATTCAATAGGAGTTTCAACTGGTTCTAATTCATCTATTAATCTTAATAAAACATCTTTTTTCTTGATGCTCAAATTTTTCAATCTATTAGCTTGAAACTGTTCCTTTTGTTGTCTCTTACGTAACTCTTCGGATTCTTTAGCCTTTTGAATGTCTGATTTATTGATCCCTGTCAACCAAGAATCTTTGTTGTTAACTTTATTATCCTCATCGTCGTCATCTTCTTCGTGTTCATCATCTTCATCATCTTCATCACTGTCAGAGTCTTGGTTTCTTCTAATAAAATTACCAAATTCGTCAAAAACACCTTCTCTGGATTCTCGTTTCAAATTAAATGCCTCTATTTTGGGTCCTTTGTTCTTTTTGATCTTAACCCTGTCTGATTCATTCAAGTTTTCTGGATCTTCTTGATTATTGTAGTAGTTGTGTAGTTCTTCTTTACTCACTTTAACCTCCTCTTCGTCTTCTTCTTGGTTTCCATCACCATACATTTGAACATCTTCCTTCTCAACGTCAGGAAGTTCCACTTCATCATCACTGAATAATTCCTTTTCAAATTGTTTCATGTCTAGTAGTTTAACGTTTTTAAACTTGTTCTTTTTCGTATCCTGAGTGCTTTCTTTACCTTCGTCTTCTTTGTCAGAAGCAAACATATCGTCATCGTCTTCTTCCTGAGTATCACCATTATTTTTATTTTTATTGACATTGCCTTTTTTATTTAGTTTCTCTTCTTCCTCTTCATTATCGGATGAGTCTGAGTTATAACTATCTAGTTTAACTCTTCTATTACGACTCGACTTTTTATTGTCAATGTCCTGTAATAGTAACTCTTCCTCTTCTACTATGTCCTTCCTCGTTGGCATCATTGTGTTGTTTATAGTTAGAGAAGTTTCTTATATACCAGATTTAATCAATAAACAAGTAAAAAATAGAATAGTTAAAACTTGATCTCTATAACCTGGAATAGATAAGTAACCTATTCAGATCACTTTTTTTTTTCTTGAAGCTGTTCGGATAATTTGAATTTTAGTTGAGCGGCTGAATAGTTTTTTTTTTTGATACCTCTACCAGTTAACTTTTTATTTGATTAATAATTGATGTTATATATTAAAGAAATGTTTGCTCAACCAAACCAACCAAAGTTTCCCCAAATACACTATATTCACAATCATACATCTGGAAAAGACAAAATAGTTATGCCAATGGAATCCAAATATAGCGCATCAGATGACTTAACTTTTGATTTTGATTCGATATTAAACCTTGAAGATCAGTACTATCAAGAAGGATTCAATGAAGGACAGCTTAAAGGCACCAAGAAACAGTTTCAAGAAGGTAAAGAACTGGGGATTCAAACTGGTTTCCAAAGGTTACTTATAATAGGACAGTTCAAAGTGTTGATAAATACATGGGTTACAAAAGTTGACAAAATAATAGAGGCTGAAAAAAACTTGAAATTATCGATAAATACAGATACGATAAAACAAGGAGATTCAAGTAGTAAGAAGAAACCAAAACGTGATTACAGTAAAATAATGAAATCTTTATTGGACTTGAAAATGATAATAGATGCTTTGTTTGAAAATGATAGACTAGTTTTAACAAACAGTGATTCGGATGTTGTTAAATACGAAGCAATTTTGAAAAAATTGAGGTTTAAGATCCGTTCTTTAAGTTCAACTTTAAACGACGAAGAATCGTATAAATCCATAGAATTATTATCACAGTCTGTTGGTGGTTTCATTCCACAAGCAACTATTAACGGTACAGACCAAGATATTTGGTGATAATATGTCTTTTTCTTTTATGCATAATTATACAATTGTTTTTTGTTTTACTTTATTTTAATTTTATTTGTACATATTTTGTTACTTAATCTTCTAAATACCCTTCGATTTCAAATCCAACATCGTTTGAAAATTTTTTAATAACATCCCAGTTAACGTTACATTTCCATTTCGTTGTTCCACCTATAGTATCACCCATTTTCAACTTTTCGATCGACTTTAAAGACGACAAAGTTGCCAATTCGGTCATTAATTCAATATCATTGAATAAAGGTGTTTCTTCTTCTTGAACATCACTCCAAATGGATCTTAATATGGCTAATAGTCTTTCCAAGACAAACGGCTGAGGAGATAGCATCCTACTATTCAAATTGTTCTTTGATGCTTTCGCTTTCGATCTCTTTCTTGGTGAATATCTAACTTTTCTATTCGATCTCACTTCTCTCTCTTTTGAAAATAACAACAAGTCTCTTATTGGATGGCTATAGGATGCCAAATATGATGCTATCAAAATGTATTTCGTTTTGTTCGCTAAATCATAATTTCCCTTCTTTCTAACAGTTTGCAATTGTTGCTGTTGTTGATGGTTTTCTGTTTCTGGTGTATTATTCGAATCGGTAATGATTCCATCAAGTTCATTATCAAATCCATTCATCGTTGATGAAGTCAAATCATCAACTAACCCGTATTCACTTTGTAGCAAATTCTTGTTCCTCATAAAAGATGTTAAAACGTCATTGACATTAGGTTCAATCTTTCCGTATTCCATCACAGGATTATAAAACAATGGCCAGATTTTGTTCAACACGGGTAAGCATAAACCAATATCACTACCCAAATAGGAAGAATAAGTGTCAATTATTAGTTCAATGTATTGTTTAATAAATATTTTCCAATCAGCAATAGCAATATTCAATGAACCTTCATTCAACGACAATAACCAATTTTCATCCATCATATAATTGGTCAAGATATCTTTGACTTGTAAAACGGTATACGGCTTGAATTCAACAGTTGGTATTGCAAAAGTTGATAAATTCAAAACATCAGATCTATCAACAACAAAGACAAACGAGAATTTCGTCAATAACTGACTTTGTTCGTGAACTTTAGTCAACGCTGCACATAACTCAACAGGGTTTTCAATAGGTAAAACTTTATCCATCTTATCCAACACTACAACAACCGGTTTATCCATTTTAGACCCAATGTTGTCACCAGATTCACTGAATTGCACAATCTGTTTCAAGACATCAATAAATGGTTGTAAGTTTTCACAACTGTATATAATACCTTGTAATTTGTTCTGATCCATGTTTAAAACACTCACAATACTTTTCAATATTTTCTGAACGATTGCTTTCCTGGATATGAGATTCTCACAATTGATCTCGACGTAATTCACTTGTTCTGTGTCTTTCAATTGGTTCAAATATTGTTTTAAAACGTGGGTTTTACCAGTTGATGAAACACCTTCAACTATCATCGACGTTGACATGATTTCTTCATCTGGATCAAGATAACTCATTATTAAGTTCAACTCTTTCTGCCTATGTTTGCATTTAGCTCTTAGTTGTTTAATTTGGTCATTGGATATCACTTCTTCCATTGCTAATTTCTTTCAAATTTGGTATATAGTTAACTATTCATCCACCTGTTATTATGTTATAGCATACAAGTTCCTATTCAATTGTGCTGATTCTGATTTAAAGAGTTTGAGATCTCTCAAACTCTTATGAAATGCATCTTCAGAATCTCGGCTGTGCAAGAATGGGTTTGGTACCCCCCCCCCCCCCCCCCCCCAGAGCGCTTATACCAACTACACTTTGTTACTTTTACTTACAATGCCACGGATATTTTTATATATTTATCTATTCTACCTAAAAAACCTAATAACCATGGAAAGAGAAAATAAACATCAACCTTCACCTGCAAAGCAATGCGTACATATTAAAAAAAAGGAAAATGAAAACTGATTTAATCTGTGCAACAAACAAATTGAATCTAACTGACAATACCTTCATGGATAGCGTACTTATCAGTTGACATGAAACTAGATGATCTTGAGTTTAAAGTGGTGTTTCTTAAACGATCTAGCAATGAACCAGAACTAGTTGGCTTGCCGATCATTGAACTATTTTTGGAGCCTGGCTTGGAATCTAATAAAGTCGGCTTTGATAACTTTTGAGTACGGTACTTTTCGTAATAAAGTGAATGGGTAGATTCTTTTAAATCATGTAAAGAAGCACCTAATAAACAAGTTCTTAAAACACTAAAATCACTATGTGATGGATCATCAACTCTAACGACACCATGTGGTAATTTTCTAACCTTGTATTCAACTTGATCAATGATTTTTCTATCGGTACCGCAAATAATGGCAAATGGAACCAAATCTTGAATAGAGCCTGCGGTAGATTCAACATCTTCTTCAACTTCTTCAATGTCTGCAACGCACAAGGAAAAATCAAAAACTTCAATTTTCTCCCTTGTAATATCTCTCATTATTAATCTTTTATTTAGTTCAACTTCTTCTTCAGTTAACAAGTCAGCTTTTGAAATAACAGGAATAACGTTACATCTCGTACTTAATTCTTTCAAACATTGAATATCAAGTTCACGTAAACCTTTACCGGTTGGTCTAATAAAATAAACAGCAGCATGAATACGAGTATCTTTGTAGTTTGGATTTCTTTGAACTCTACATTCCTCCGTTAAAACGTTTTCAAATTGAGCCTCAATGTAATCGGTAATCGTCTTTGTTGAACTTCTATTGTCAATAAAGTCTCCATAACCTGGAGCCATAACCACATCAAGATTGATTTGGGTACCACCTTCGTAAATTTTAGCAGTGTGGTTTTCAATTGTTAAATCTGCTGGAGCTGGACGATTAGTGGTGATAATATCTTCATCGCATAAACAGTTAATAAATGTTGATTTACCGGTACCAGTTGCACCTAAAACTAAAACACTGAGTTGTAAACCACGTTTAAGGAACTTTCTTTGACGGATTTCGTCGGCGCTTAACTGTTTGAGAAGGGATGTTAAAAAAAGGGTTAGTAAGTAAGGTTTATCCTGTTTGCTTGAAATTAGTCCGATTGTTGAAAAGAGGGTGGTGAATGCGTACGGTATTAATCTTTGACTGAGCACTCATTTTGTATTAATGACTATTAATCCTATCAGTTGCGTTATATACTGGATGATGTAGTAAACTAAAGTGTACAAGAGTAAAGAAGCAAATAAATGAAACAAGACAAACAAGACAAAAACAAGAAAAAACAAAAATAAAAATACTTCAAAACCCTCCGGTAAGCGCCGCGCGACCGCTCGAATCAAATGGTTTCTTTCGTCTTCAAAAATTATTTATTCTGTTTCAACGTTAGAGATGGTGATGAAGTCGTCGTATGTCAGCATTGGGATGTGTGGAACGACCTGGAAGTGTGGGTCCAGTTTGTCTAAACATTTCGCTAGTGTAATCAAGTCCTGATAGCAGTTCCATGAATCTTCAACGGTAGTATCGATCTCAGTTTCAAAGAATCCCTTTGGCATAACTGCGTTTTCTTTCTTAGAACATAGTATCAAACCAACTGAACTGATAACATTAGTTTCATATATTAGTAGTAATGGTAGTCTAGATGTAAGTTCAAAAAAATTGGTACTATGTATGTATATGTTTTTGGACTTCACTGACCATTCGTCGTTTGCTGGTAAATTCTCCTCCAATTTGAGTGCTCTTAGACAGTGTTTGTAAGAGTTTTCAGGGTTCACTTCAAAACATAAAGTTTCTAGTATCACTTCTTCTAAATGTGTAACCAAATCTTTCCACTTCCAATACACTTTTGAATTTTCATCAATAGGACCAGATAGTTTACCTTGTAATGCAATTTTGGCACACGCTTTAACAACGTCGGATAATCTCCTTCTGCATTCATCTGCTTTACAAGCAATAAATATACAAGTGGCTGCAATTTCAAAATAATGATGGCTTGTCATATCTCTTCTCATGTAGAATCTATGGAGGTAAAATGCACCAGTCATGGCAACTGAACGAGACAATCTCAATTGTCGGCAACAGTTGAACATATATATTATACCTTTAGCTCTTTTCTGTACTTCATCAGTGAAACTTAACTTGTATATATCATGCTTTCTAGATGGTGTATTTTTTTCTATCTCTTCCAAGGTGTATATCCAGTTACACGCTGGAATAATCGTTGTTCCTTTCCAATAATCTTCAGAATTGTAATCAAGGACAGGTAATGGGGTTTTTGGTGTAAGTGGAGTCTTGGGTGTTAATGGAGTCATTTGTTGGTGTTTATACCCTTCTCTTTCTCTATATGACGATATTTGCCCATTTCTTGCGGGACTTCGTTCACGCTTGGTGTAATCAGTTGTCATCAAATTCTTTTTCTGAGCTGTTACAAAATTATCGCAGGGAAAAGTAAAAGTAAGGCTATTAAAATCCAATAAACTATATATCAATTTTTGTTGCAACTAATAGATACTTCGCTTTATTAATTACACGATGTGATGATTCAAAAATGCTTAACTTGCAAATATCTGGTAAAAGTCTAGATACAAGTCTTCTTTGTAGATGAATTGAAATATTCAAATTGAGATATCGATTTTCTTAAATTTTGTGTCGTGTGCGGTCGAATTACCTATTTTTTGTGAGAAGCGTTACAATCATTAAAGTGAGCATACAAAGATGTATGTTGTAGATTAGTTAACATACAATAGGATTTCTATTCTTACGATCGTTATTAATTATATAGTACATAAATATGGCGAAGAGAGGGGTAAGGGCGAAAAAAGAACGTTGTAGCTAGTTGACAAGTTCATCCATCTTTCTAACAGCATAATCCAACATGAAACTTTGTTCAACCAAATCATCTATTCTGGCCAAATGACGCTCACTGTATGGCATGATTGAATCGATGTAGTTCATGATACCTGGGATTTGATATAATTTATTTGTATCACAGTTGATCAAAATAACTTTGACTAACTTTTGAGCAATTTCAAATAATCTGGCATTTGTATTCCAATCTCTGATTCTCTTGAATAACAACAAGATCTTATCGTCATCTAAAGTACCTATACTTTGTTCTAATTTGGCAGAACCTAGGATAGAATCTCTATCTTCATTGGCAGCTATTGATGATTTCAACACGTTGTATAATCTCATTGGGTGATCTAGACTCAATGCTAATAAGAAAGCATTGAACCAATCACCTTTATTTATGTAGTTTTGTAATGACTGTTCTTGTTCAACCTTAACTTTTCTGTTTTCAGCTTCAACAGCTTGTGATTCTTCAGTGTTATCTCTCCACAAAGTGATAGCACCATCTGCATCTGCAGAAATAAATTCTTCACCATCATTCTTAATGCATAAAGCCCAGATTCTGTTATCGTGGTTATCCAAAGTTTGAACACAATCTCCACTTGACATTTCCCAGATTTTAATCAAACCATCAGCACCGGCACCAACAATGAATTGATTTTTGGATAGGAAAGAAACTCTTTGAATGGCATTAGCTTGACCTTGGAATGTTTTGGCGCATGTGAAATCTTCCAATGACCAGACTTTAGCAGTTTGATCACCAGAACCAGTAACAATCAAGTTATCATAAACACAGAACTTGATATCGTAAATAGGTCTCTTGTGACCTTTCAAAACACCAATTGTCTCACCAGCTTGCAGATCCCAAATCTTGGCCAATTTATCATGACTTGCAGTAGCTAAGAAATCATCGTTTGGACTAACATCAATAGAGTGAATCATTTTATCGTGAGCTTTTCTGGTGTAATCTGAACCCTTGATAACTAGAACTTCATTTGATGATGTTGGTCTAGGAACGGTCCATTTCTTAATGGTTAAATCTTCAGAAGCAGTGACTAAGAATTGTGGGAATGAGCCATTCAGTGGTGTTCTTGGTAATGCAACTGCGGTAACAGAAGATGCATGACCTTCAAAAACAGCATAACAGTTAAATAAACCAGTTTCTTCATCGTATCTCCATAATCTAGCAGTGTTATCTTTGGCAGCAGTGGCAATCCACAATCCATCAACGGTGGAATCAAGCATATTCAATAAATCGGTATGGCCTTCTCTCAAATTCATATCAAGTGGTTTGTTGTTTAGATCAACGATACGTAAAGCTGGGGAGTTGGTAGCTAGTGCCAATTTATCCAAATTTGGACCAACATATCTCATATCAGCAATGGTACCATGATTACCAGCCATTGTTCTTGTTGCGAGTATTACATTATTAGTTTCTTCTAAGTCAATGGAGATGTCTAAATCCACAACTGTTTGATCGGACAAAACCATGATTATACTATCTTCAACATCAGCCAGTTTGATAATTTCCATAATTGATAGTTCTTCAGCGGTTTCTAACGGTTTCTTTGTAGTTGTAACTAGTGTCTCGTTGTTAATATCCCAAACTTTCATTATACCACCATCACCGGCGGTATACAAATATTCATCTCCTTCTAAAGTTATAAATCCAGTACTTTCAACTGATTGTTGAACAGGAATGGTTTTAATTTCTTTCCAATTTGTAGTGTTCCATAGAGTGACGATACTATCTCTACCACCACAGGCAAATATATCACCGCTTTGGTTGAAGCCAACACCTCTCACAGCAGCGGAATGTTCGTTCATTGTACTTAGACACTTTCTCTTGACTAAATCCCAAACTTTAACCGTACCCATAATATCACCACTTGCCAGTTTCCAGTTCTTTGAGTTCAATTCACCAAAGAAACCTAAGGCCGATAATGTTGAACCATGCCCTTTCAAGTTATGTGTAACAAAAGAACCTTCCATATCCCACACAAGAACACTACCATCAGTTAAACCAAATGCAAACAGTGTAGATGTGTTGTCAACAGCTGATATATAAGAAGCAGCAGATAGTCTATAGCTTTTGATAACTGTGGAAGTCTCTAAGTTGAACACTTTTAACTCCTGAGATTGTGAGACAAATGCTAGATATTTACCATCTGGAGAGATTTGTAAAGTTGTTATAACATCACCATCACCTTCAATTCTATGTATAATTTCGTCGGTATCTCTATTGATGACAACGACGTCTTCTAAAACAGCAGAAGCCAACAATGATCCATCACCAGAGATGGAGGCATTTGCTGAACCGACATAGAATGGTTCAATGTCGACCTTCTTGTAACTTCTCTTTGTATTTGAATCCATGATTGACTATATTTATCTAAAACACTTATGTAAGAGGATGTTACTTGGATATTTATTCAGGTTTCAAATGTTTTTCTAGGTGTTTTTAACAAACAAGTGAATATCAGTATTTCAATATAAAACCATTATATTACACGCAAAAAATTTTATAAAATATTTTATAATATTTTTTTTTAATGAAAAAAAATGATTATGTCAGCCAAGGAGATAAAACTATTAGTGGCGGTGTGAGGGTGCACACAATCTATCATAAGCAGTAAACAATATAACTGCTAAGGAAAATGTCGGATCTAATATATTTCTGATAATTAGATTATATTTACACGACCATTTAAGTTACATGAAGTTAACTACTCAATTACCCTACTTCCTTTATAGTATGAAATACTATGATCGGCAAGTACTAACTTTGTTGAGTAATTTCAATTACTATGGTACGATATGAGTAATGATTGTTCTATCCAATCGGATTTATGAATAAGTACTTTCCGTGATTATAAATCATGTGAAAATGATATTTTCGGTGTAAAATTCATTACAATTTACCCAACACATTCTGAGAAACAGGTGTATAAATTTGGGTCAAATTCTATAGTTATTTTTTTTATCTTAACCTTATATTTTTGTAGAGTTCTAAATGAACAGAAGATTATATATCTATCTCATATAGAAAAAACTATAAATAACACTATACTTCTTATTAAAAATTGATTAAGAAAAAACCGATTATGTCATCTTCATCCTCACAAGAATCTTATGACGCTCCAGTCACCAACTCATCCCGTTAGAAAAGAATAGTGGTTTACTATAGGTATTTATTGAGAGAAAAATCTAAACAAATTCTACGTAAGTACAAATACAAAGTCTACTGTTTTAGAATAACAACAACAAAAAGAACCAAAACAAAACAAAACGAAGCAAAACAAAAAAATAAAAGCAGAAACTACTTATTGTATTTTGTCACATTTTATTAAAGTAGTTAGAGCCGCTATCACAAAGATCGGTCAAACTGTTTTTGGGGAACGAGTAACCAGCTTGTTCCCAAGAAGTCAAGTTAGGATTCATATAGGCATTTAAATGCTTATTGATGTACTCAGTAGTTGGGAAATCATGAGGGTCACAAGTCACCGATTTGACATCTTTGGGTTGATACACTCTAATGTAGTCAATATCAAGATGAGCAGGGAAATTCAAAGTATCAAAATCAATATTAGACCAAGATTCGGATAAACCCAAATTCAAAACTAAAGACATTGGTTCCTTTGGAACAGATCTCCATCCGATGTTACCATCTGGGTGGAAACTGCCCTCGGTGATCCTGAAAGTTCTTTCACCACCAATATAGAAATTGATATAATTATCAACATTGTTACTCTTATCATTTCTATACTCCATTCCAAAAGTTTGGAAATTTCTGTTGGATGTGGCATTAGTCGTTGATTCATCAAACCAGTTCAGATTGGATGTTGTTAATGCAGAAATAGCTTCTTGTAAAGTTGTACCTGTGAAACTATTCATTGCTGTACGGTATGGATCATCAATAGACATGAAATCATAATCGGGTAATCTCCAAATATCAAATGGTGCAATGTTATAAGATTGTGCAAAAGAATTGTAATAACCTTCAACAATATCAATTTCTGGTGCACCTCTTGCGGTACCAACATTAGGATGATCCTCGTTTTCACAAACACATGCGCTCAATCTTTGACCCGGTAAATATGAAAGCCCATCGTTTGAGGATTGGTTGGCAGTAATACCTGCATCACATGAATCATAAGTATATGGCCAAATACCTTCAGTGGATGCCATGTAACCAGCTCTACCCAAGTTACCAAGTGTCCAAAAGGCAGGCCATAAACCTCTCGAAGCATAAGAACCTGGCAATTTGATTGAAGCTTCAAAGTAACCTTGAGTAAAACACAACTTGTTCCAGCTTTGTAACATGCCAGAGGTGAAATTTAAGTTATGATCATTTCTTTTATCTAAAGTGATTCTCAAAAATCCATCTTTAGTAGTGACATGATCTGGATCGTACCATTCAATATCACCTGTAGCCGCATAATGTAAGTTGACCGCTTCCCAGAATTGATCATCACCTTTGTAGAAAGTTCTACCTTCAGCATTAAACTCATCACTAAAGACAAGGTCCCACTCTTCACCATCAGAACCAACTTTATGTTTGAACCTATCAGGTGTATCAGGATCAATGAGTGATATTCTAATACCTTTTGGTGTATGATATGTATGGTGAAAAACTAGAGAACCTCCGACATTTTCGTGAAGTGCCCGAATACCTTCTAAAACACCATAAGTGACACCGGCAATAAAACCAGCAGCCAAAAGAAGTAATCCCAAACTTTTGCCCCATTGTAGGTTCCAAATGTAACACCAGGTCCATTTATCAAAATCAGGGTGATCATCAGGAAAATCAGCCAAATCATAAACTTTATCAATTGGAACAGCATCAATTTGAGCCTCTAAATCAGAATCAGAGCTTCCAGTACCCTTATAAATTGTTTTTTCTTGAATAGGTGTTTTTGGATTTTTTTCAGTTGGAATGTCATCGGAGCCTTCATTTGCGTTTTTGAGAAAAAAACTCTCACCACATTCAACTGAATCTAAGACAAATGTTTTTTCATTACCTGTTAGCAATAAACTGTTATCTTCCAGTGGAATATCAGAAAATATTAGTTGATTATTCATGGCCATTGTCCTTGCCAATCTATCATTCAATAATTTTGGATACTCATTCATAATTTTAGAAACATCAGAGTTGGTGATATTTTCAGAGCCTAAAGGAGTAATAAATCCACTTTCAGTTCTTGATAGCTTCAAACTGGCAGCATGTTCTAAACCTGATAAAGTTGTTCCATGGAGGATAAAACTTGATTCAGATTTGGAAAATGAGATGGTTGCGGATGAGTCAACTGATGATGATTTAGGTTCAGATTCAGGTTGTTCAGTGACCTTATTCTTTTTGGTTCTGTTTTTGATTCTATTTAAAAAATGCATTGAAACTCTTCTTTTGTTTGTTTTTTTGTTGTTACTCAAACTGGAGCTGGTTTATTGTTGTTAGTCCTGATAGACAAACTAATAAATGAAGAAAGAAAAAGAATAAAACTACAACACAAAGAAATAGGAACTGAAGAAGAAGAAAAGATGACATGCTGGAGCTGTGTGATATTTATATGTTTGATGATAAATAAGTTACAACAGAATGTTTAAAAAAAAAGTAGTCTTCTTATCTCTCAACAGGATATGCTTCTTATTTTTGCACAGACAATGTTTTTTTTCGATCCGCATATCCCCCTTTTGTAAACGCAACTAACTTTTTGTCGCAACAGTGTTTTTTGTCCTGTAAAAAAGTTACCCGCTCTGTTGATTTATAGATTTCCACTTTGCACACGACTAAAATTTTTCATTCCAAATTTTTTTTGTTAAACGTTAACAATAACACAGAGAGAGAGGGAGTTGCAGGAGGTGAATGAGTGGATGTAGATGTGGATAGGTCTATGAGTTTACGTTCATACTGCTACATTCAAAGTAGTTAAATTGTCTATAGATACAAGCAAATTCAAGAGAACACGATAGATATTTCAATAAACAACAAATAACCATGTCTGATCCTGTTTTACATATTGTTAAACCAAACATTTCTGCTCCATTAGGCTCAACTCCAACATCTCCAATCAAGGTTCTTATACAGTCACCAACTTTATTACAATTAATTGAAACCATCTATCAAGATAATGAAGATGATTCAACTAAGACCAGAACTATAGGTACTTTGTTAGGTACCAGATCCGATGAAGGTTCTGAATTAGAAGTTAAAGAATGTTATTTAGTTCCACACAAAGAAGAAGACGAAGAACTAACCATTGAAGAAGCTCACCACATTTCATCATATCAGTTATACAAAAGGGTGAATCCAGAATTACAAATAATTGGTTGGTTCTCAACAAACCCAGTCTTGGACGGTTTCACCGGTCTGGTTCATGAATTCTACTCAAAGGGTGCATGTTACCCAAACCAACCAATCCATTTAACTTTACAATCCAGATCTGAAACAACAAATGAAATCATCTCGCCAATTTTGAAAACTTACATCTCTTCACCTATCGGATTACCAGCTAACAGTGCATTATCCTACCAACTATCCTTCGACAAGGTTGGTTCTTTTGCATTCACCCCTATTCCAAACGAAGTTGTTTTATCCAAAAGTGAATTGACAACTTTGAAGTACTTGTCAATTGCATCAACTGATAACTCTAGATCAGTCGAAATCTCTAAAAACGATGAATTGAAACAATTATCAGCTTCAGTTAACCAAATTTCCAACTTGTTGGAAACCTTGAAAACTTATGTTGATAAAGTGTCAAACGATGAAGTTAAGGGTGATGATCAAATCGGTAAATTGTTGTTATCTAATTTATCTACCAACGTTGTAAGCTCAATTGATTTTGATGCTTTATCAACTTTATTTGAAAACCACACCAATGACACTCTATTGATCGAATATTTATCTTCTTGTATTAAGCAACAATTGGACTTGAGTGCTAAGTTAACTCACTTTGTTTCATCTGAAGAAGCTGCCAAGTAGTTAAACAATCAATCACTCACTCACCCACCATATCCCACAGACATCGATTAATACATGATAAATTAATTATTTACTGTTTCCTTTCCCATTTCACTACCATCATCATATCTTTATTTGTATTTTTCTATATATTGTTGTTAATTAATGCTATATAACTATTTAGTTTCCATGAAACTGCAAGCTGGTAAGTACCAATGTAAAACACTGCCTATGCTGATAAATTACTAGTAAAATTTTAATAAATAAACCATCGTTTGTATTTTTTTTATTTTTTGTCTTGTCATGCCCAATATATAAAATACATCTTGCAGGGATAAAATAGGATAAGATGCATGCATCAACGTAAAAAAATAAATAAGAGAGGAAAAAAAACATCTTAAAAAGGACTCGGTAATCAACAAATAAACAATCATTATTAATAAATAAAACCAGTTTTAAATATTATAATTCGTAAAAATAACACTCCTCGTAATGACAACAAAAAAAATACATAAAAAATCATGAATCAAACTAATCAACTCCCAAACAAAAATCCTAAATCTTCACCGGTACCAATATCAACTAACAAAGCTTCAACGTCATTCAAAGTTTCTTCACTGAACAGTCCACTCTTGGTGGTTCTTAAACCTTCAGTGTGAGCTTCAAGTACACTTTGTCTTCTTAATTTTGCTTTTTTAGAAGACATCTTAGATTGCTTAGGTTTTTTTGATGATTTGAGATTTCCGTTATTAACAACTATAAATTCATCACCTAAATCAAATAAATCACGTTTCGAAACGGCGTTTTTTAACTTCTTCTTTTTCAATTTTCTAGCACCATTCTCAGTGGAATTCAAAGCTGAGACCTTCTTCTTCTTTTTTTCTTTACTAGCGTTGGATTTTGAGTTACTATTGTTGGAATTACCACCTGAAATTTGCCGAATTGATTTTCTCCGATGATCACCAAAAGAGTATTTTCTTGTAGCGTCATAATTGGAGTATATGTTATGATGTATAACACCCTTATTTCTGAAAGCGGATAATGGAATTCTCTTTTCGTTGAATGAATCCCATTCAAATGCGATTGAAGGTTCTTCATCGTCATTATCTTCAAATTCGGAAATGTTTAGTAGTTCATCCAACGCCATTGGAGTTTGATTCGAACCTTGTTGAATATTAGCCACCGAGTTGGCACGTTTATAATGTTGGTTATAAATTCTACCACCTTTCATGATGGAAGTTCTATTGTCTTGACTTGGATGTAAGAATCTTGTTGAAAATCCATCAATGATACCAAATGGTTTCTTGTTCTTTGATGTTATGAAAGTACCTAGCGTTGGTGCACGGAAATTATTTCTTGATGAAGACAACACTTCTTTAGCACTTTTGATACCTATTTTCTTGGAAGCCAATGACGTCTTGATAGGTAATGATGTGTCCTCGTCTGTTTCATCTCCACTATCTTGAGTCTTTTTGGATATACCGTTATCTTGACTCTTCTTTTTGTTGTGGTTTTTGTTTGACTTTGTCTTATTGTCACCATCATCAGAATCTGAATCGGAATCGGAATCTGAGTCTGACTCCGAATTTGAAAAGAAATATTGCATCAAATCACCTTCACCGTGTGAATCTTCTTCGTCGTCATCATCGTCACTTTCGTATTCATCTTCTTCGTCTTCATCGTCTTCATCAAATGCAATAGCACTGGCAGGAACGATACTTGCACCACGTCTGCCTGGAAATTTATGGTATTCATTTGAGAAAATATCATCGTAACCAGACATATCGAAGTCATTTGGTTCTTCATCTTCTTCGTCGTCATCGTCTGAATCATAATCATCTTGACTTTCTGGTGCAGGTAAATACTTCACTTTGTTCGACTTTTCATCTTTGATTCTAACATGTTTAGTTTCTTTCTTTGGATAAGTAGTGTTGACATCAGTAATTTCGTTGTCAGCAATGGTGGAATTGGCACGATCACTAAATCCATCCGGTAAATCAACAACTGAATGTCTTGGGGTAACATTACTGGAAGAATAATCATGATAGTCATCAACCAAAGCATCAGTTTCTGCTTTTAATAAATAGTTGTCATTTTCATAGAATGGATCATCTTTTGGCAATAAGAAATCATAATCATCATCGGAATTACCAAAAGTTTGCATTTCTAAATCATCGTTATCATTCTGCAAAGTTTGGATTAAATCGTCTTGGTCGAACTCATAATCAGCATCAGAATCTATTTCATTATCATCAAACTTTGGCACATCCATTGTCATCAATTCATTTGATATCAATGTGTTTGGATCTTTTGATAAATCCATTTCAACCTCTTCTCCTATATCTTCATCGATTATATTTTCCGTTGAGACCTTTGGTTTAGAGCCAGCTTTGACAACTTCAAATCCATCGTTACCGTCTTTGTCAAAGTCAAATCTAAAATCAATGTCCTTATCTTCAGCTTTGGAATCTGCATTGTCATCTGAGGATGAATCATAATCTTCACCGGATGATTCAGAGGAGCTTTCTAATTCAGAGTCCATTTTTTTCTCTTCTTTTTTTAAGACTGCATCCACGACATCGTCATCCAATTCTTCAACATCATCCACTTCAACGCTATCATCGTTTTCGTCATCATCTTCGTAGGATGAAGAGTCTTCACTGTCGCTTGAGTTATTTTTGAATTTCTTCTTCTGTCTAGTATCATTATCGTTTCCATTTGCTGGTTCTTCTTTTTTGGTTGATTTCCTAGGTTTCTTCAACGCCTTGGCAGCTTTCATGGCTTTTGCTCTTCTTTCTTTGGTTAACTGAACAAAATCAACCCCTTCATCATCCGAACTGGATCCACTTTCCTCGCTATCCGAGTCTGCGTCGGATTCTCCTGATGATATTATAGCATTCATTTGTCGTCTAGCTTGATCCAGTATTATTCTGTTTGTGTTTGTTTCATCGTCCTCGCTGTCTTCAGAGTCATCATCATCATCATCATCCTGTGAAGAACTCGTTGAATCATCTTCTCTTTCATCGTCGGAAGAATCGTCTGATATTATACTAAACCTTCTGTTCCTATTGTTTGCTTTCATTATCTTTGTTATCTGTTTGTTATCTTTTATCGTATTATTTGTTCCATTTGAGTTTGTGTTTGTATTTTTGTTTGGTACTCTCTTGCCTACTTGGGCAGAGGTACTCTTTCTTGGACTTTTGGCCATTGTGTGTATTTTTGCGAATGTACTAAACCAAGAGATTATATGACTGATCGATAGTCTTTAATATGTGTATATGAGATCAATTCAATTTCTAATATGTTACTACAAGAATATCAATCTGAATTGATGTAATTTTTTGTGTTGTTTTTGCTTATCTTATGTATTTGAATGATTTTTCAAAAAGTCCGAAGTAAGTTATATAGCCGTTAAAAAGCGACAAGGGGTATGTGAAATTGAAGGGCGGAATTGAGTATAATTGGAGAGACTTTTTCTTCCCTTTCAATAAGCTGGTATATATGAGATTGTCAATAGCTTCTATAGGTCTATTATATGTAGTAGAAATGTAGTGTATTTAGTTAAAAAGGGGGAAAGGCGTAGGGATGAAGCAAGTCAACAGATAAACGAACAAACAGGCAAATAGACCTGATCAGTAAGCTCATTCATTAACTTATTAAATCCAAACAAGAAAAGATAAAGAAAATAAATTTTTAAAATTTTCACCTTCTTTAATGATTACGTCATCAATAACATAGGTTAATGTACAACAAAACAGATGTCACATTTTTGTTGTTACTTTTTAATTTTTTTAAGTCTCTGTTTTTGGCTTTTTGCTGTAATAATGTTTTTTAACTCCATTTAACTCCCTTCAAAAAAGATACAAAGTACTGTTTTTTGCCAATCTCTTGTATAGGTAGTTGTCCCAGTTGTATGGAAATATCAAGAATATAAATAACATTCACATTATGTTTTTGTCTATCAACAGATGTTTAGCTCATTCTGTTAGACCTCGGCCTCTGACTTTGCAACAATCACTGTTAAGATCACATGTTCTACTAACTAACTATACCAAAAGTTTACCATTAAGCTCCTTGGCTGGATTACGTTCTTACTCTACAAACAGCAACAACCAAAACCAAAAGAAGTTAGGAAAGAAGAAGGGCTTGCCGATTTTCAAATCCCTATTTGCCTTATTGACTGCAGGTTACCTCTATGATACTTTCCTAGAGAATGCAATCATTAACCGTACAGTTAACACTTTATACGTTTTTTTCAAAATTTCAATGGATTACAAGATGAATTTCAAAGAAGAAAATCAAGATATTGAAACTTTACATGAACGTAATGCTCAGAGATTATACGATCTATTGGTTTTAAATAAAGGTTTATACATTAAGATTGGTCAGATGATTGCCATTCAAGGTATGATGTTCCCGAAACAATACCAAGACAAGTTTTCCCTGTTGTTTGATAAAGCTCCTAGAGATGACTGGAAAACTTGTGATACCATTTTAAAGAAAGAATTAGGTCAAAATTATAGAACTGAGCTGTTCGAATGGATTGATGAAGAACCTGTTGCTTCGGCCTCGATCGCCCAAGTTCATAAAGCGAAATTGAAGACCGGTGAACTCGTTGCTGTTAAAATCCAACATAACAGTGTTAGCAAACAAGTTAACGTTGATTTAATGACCTATAAATTTGTCATGGGTTTGTATGCTTATATTTTTGAAATGCCATTAACAGACACAATCAACTATATTTGTGGTAAAATGAAGGAAGAAGTTAACTTCAATATTGAAATGAATAACGGTAACAAAATCAGCAAGTTGATTCAATCTGAAAAACAATTTAGAGGTAAAGTGTATGTCCCATTCTATTACCCAGAGTTATCTACCGAGAAAGTACTAACTGCTGAATGGATCGATGCTGATAACGTTGGTGAATATTTAAATTTGAAGGATAAAGGCTATAATATTAAAGAGTTAATGACTATGATTATCCAAGTTTATTCAAGACAAGTTTTTGTTTGGGGTTTAGTTCATTGTGATTTACATCCTGGTAATCTATTGGTGAGAAAGATCAAAGTGAACAACAAAGCTGTTCAACAGTTGGTTATTTTAGATCATGGTTTATATGAACATTTTGATGATAAATTCCGTAGAGAATACTCTGAATTTTGGAAATTTACAATCGAATCCGATACTGATAATATTATCAAACTTTTATCCTCATGGGGTATCAAAGCTGATGATATTATGGTTGGTTTGTCATCAATGAATCCTAATAAAAGAGAAGCTTTGAAAGATCATATTCAAAGTTTGAAATCATTAACTTACTTTCAAAAGCAGCTTTTGTTAAGAAACAAGATGAAAGAATTTTTCCAAAATACTGATAAATTCCCAATGACTTTAATTTTTATTATCAGATCCATGAGAATTGTTCAAGGATTAAACAAAAAGTTTGGTATTCCTTGTAATAGAATTAATATGTTGGCAACTGAAGCCAACAACACTGTTAAACTATTGAACTTGAAAGAAAGAAAATCCAATGTTGTTAGAAGGTATACATTTTTATTTGCTTTTAGAGTTTTCTCATTTATTCAATTTAACTATACCAAGCTTGTTGAAACTTTATTCGAGTTAGTGAATAATTTATTCAATATTGATCTTCTAAAGATCGGTAATCTGGAAGATTACTATGAAAATCAAATGATCGAGGTCAGTAAAGGACTGGGTTTCGAGGACGTTCCAACAACCAACGACTTGATGGAATAAGTTTAATGAAGATTCTAATTTTATTGTTTCCTGTATATATATGTATATATGTTTGTATTTGATACTTTCTGACTAGAATAATAAAAACGTTCAATTGTTGTTCCTTGTTTTGTTTTCTTTTAAAGGGAAATATCCGCCGTTTTAAAAGCAAATCACTTCACCGCGCAAAAAGTCTCTGCTGAGTAGATTTGTAGAATTTATTTATCGATGAATACCAATATTTCAGCAAAACAATCCAGTCTGTTTTCAAGGGAAGTCTTGTATTATATCACACATCCAACTGTAAATAGCAGAAGTTACATATAGAAGACTTGAAACTCAACGTATTTCGAGATTTTCACCACGGATCATTTCCCCAGAAGAGCTATATACAAACTCAAAACAGCAACGAAATCACAAATTATATTACCACTTTCCAAGGGGCAATAAATATTTACTGATAATTAAAGAATATAGATACAACCATACCCATCCACAACACTGACAGTTGATCAACACGAGTCTAATCAATAATATCAGAGTAACCGCTGACACCTCTTGCAAAACACATAAAAGATAAGAAAAGCGGGACTAAATCTAAACATAGATGTTCCAACTAGAATCACAATTAACTATCATTACTATTCACATCACCAACGGGGACATTTGACATAATTTGAAACAACAAATCTAAGCAATTCACGAGAAAAATAAAGACAGATATACAGATAGATAAAACAGATATTTCACCCGGCGAAAGCATCTGCTTTCATTAACTGAGACAGTACATTATCACAAATAGAACAAAACAGGAAAAAGATGGAGATTCTCAATTTACCACATAATGTTCACGTTGAAATAATCAGTCATTTAACGATAAACGATAAATTCAATCTATCATTTACCAATAAACTAATGTTCAATACCATAGTACCATTGATCTATTCTACGGTGGTATATTTACCTATTGATAAGAAGGAAATACTCAAGAAAAACTATGATTTCATTGATTTGAAATCAGATAATTATACAGTTGTAACACCGAATAACATTTCGAAATTTTTTCAAAACTTGGAAACTCCAAGTTTATTGAATTTTGAATATTCAAATTTAATCCAAGAGCTTTATTTAGATGATTTAGTTGACGTTAATCGGCTTGATCTCCCACGATGGAGACAGGATCATATGAAAGTGAAGTTCAATAAATTGAAAGAATATCAGTTTTCAAACAGTTTGAAAATTGAACCGTTTACATTCCACGAATGTCCAAATTTACAAACGTTGATCGTTGATGTGAATTACTGTTTGAAAGTTGATTCTTTGAACGGGTTTATAAATTTCATCGATTATTCTAAAGTTAAATATCTGCATATCAACGGTAAATTGGGTGTGAATGAAGACATGGTTATGTTCAAACTTTTGAAGTCTTTCCCCAATATGATTAAGAATTTATTGGAGTTGCATTTCCATATCGATGAAACTGAAACTTATGATAGAGTCTACAGAAGGCTTGTTGGGTTTTTGGCAATATTAAGAAAAATGGGGTTGGTTTTACATAATGCGACAAAACTATCGATTCCTCTGACGAATCATTCGACCGCTGTTATTATTGGTTTGATAAATAAACATATTCATTTTGAGCATTTGACAAGTTTGCAGATATTCATTGAAGATGACGGTAATGTGTTAAACTTGATTAATTCAACGCAGCATTTGTCATCAATAATCAAATCTAAAGGGTTCAATATAAATGATTTATCGATTAATTACAAATTAATCAAATCAGATAATGAGAAAAATCATTTAAGATCCTTGTTGTTGTTGAGATTATTAGAACCTTTCAAAAGTTTGAAGAAATTATCAATGGACTTAAACATTGAAGGTTTGAACTTTTCCAACTTGGTGATGATTATTGGAACTCCAATTTCAAACAACTTGATAAATTTGAGAGATGTTAAAATAAATACCAACAATCCAAGTGAAAATCTAGTTGGTAATTTGATGACCAACTTGGACGATATTGAATTTTTATTCCCTGATTTGAATTACTTGCATAATTGTAAATGTGACATTTGTTCCAATATTATCAAACTGGATGAGCTTCAATCAAATCAAAACGAATCAATCAAAAATGATTCAATCAGAGTATCAACGTTAATGATAATAGGAAATGAACTGGATCAAATACAAAACGATTTCAATGTCGTTAAATATTCCAATAACTGCAAATCATATTTAAGGTTTTATAAAAGAAAACTGGTTAACTTCAATCACTTGTTTGATCATCTAATTTCAGCACAGTTAAACAAGTCTTTGAAAAATTTACCCAATTTGAAACTTTTTGAAATTTGTGGGCTAGTTTATCACAATATTAATGGTGAATTTAAGTTATTGTATGGTGATACATTTAACGGCTTGAATAAGGAGTTTATAGATGCTATGATTGATATGGGAAATGTATTTTCAGGAGACTTTGAAAATATACGGGGTGTTGCTCAATAGATGATGGATGGGGATGTAGATGAGGCTGAGGATGCAGAAGAACAAGAACAAGAATATAAACAGGTGAAATGTTGCTTTCTTTTACCTGTTTTTTTTATTTGTTTATTTATTTCGTGCTTTTTACAGTTACTATATATAGAATGAAAGACACGTTTGTATGGCTTACAGTTGTCAAAAAGAGTAGAAGAAATCACTATGACGTTTTATTTCGCTTAATTGTTTCATTTTTCTTTTCATCCGCCGCCATGGACTTGAAAAAGTGGAATAGAAAATCATTTAAAGAGTAATTTCGTTACATCGTTCCATGGTTTGATTTATATTACTTCCCTGCAAAGCTACTAATCATACACAATGTTTAAGAAGAAGCCACTAATAAAGTCCCAATCAAGCGTCAAATCTTCTGAAAAGCGTAAATTGTTCCACTCAATTCTTGAACAATACTCAATCAACAAGGCCAAACTAGAACCATCACAATTAACGTCAATCCTCCCAAACGATATCAAACAATCAACGTCTAAATCAAGTAACGGTAAACAAGGAACGATATATTATGATAACTCTAGCGTGCCTATTTGGTTCAAATTGAAAGATTTGGAGGATGTTATGATACCCAGTTTATTCACTTTATGGAAATGTCCATTCATTCTACCGGTCATTATAACGCATGATTTTGTCATTGAAAGGTTGATTAATGGTTCAAATTTGATGATTCCTGGTTTATTACCTCCTTTTGATAATAAGAACTTGAAAAAAGGGAATGTTGTGGGGATTATCAACTATAAGAATCCGAAAGTTTTGGTTGGGGTTGGTATTTTAGAAGTTGATTTGTTCAAGTTGAATAGCAACATTGAGGGGTTGAAAGGTGTTGCTGTTGATGTTTTACATATTTTTGATGATGAATTGTGTAAGCTGACCAAAACTTTTAAGGGGAAGATGTTTGAAGATAGTGATATTTCTGAAAATTTGAGTTATGATGCGTTACATGCAGAAGTTACTGAGAGTTTGAGCGAGTTGCAATTGGATGAGGAGAAACCAGAGACAGAGGCTGTTGTTGAAGGTGAAGTCACTCAAGCAGAACCATCCCCTTCAGAAGAAGCAGAGACTGTTACCCCACTAGAAGAAACTAAGGAAGCATCACCACCACCAACACCAATTGAAACGCCCAAAGGTAGTGCCGATGACTCCTACACTTTACGACCAGAGGACGTTGATAACTTTTTCATTAGATCTTTGTTATATTCCATCACCCAGGACAAAATAGACATTCCAATAACATCTTCAAACTTTATATCCAACCATATTTTGAAAAACTTGGAACTAAATTTGAAGGATAGAATCAACATGAAAACAACAAGTTGGAAAAAGACTTCAAAATTCTTGAAAGCAATGGAAAAATTGAAATTGATCAAGATAAAGGGTAAAGGTGATGACTTATCTGTTGTTGGATTAGCTGATAAAACCCATGAATTAGTTTCAAAGTTTGAGCCATACAAAATTAAGAAAGTGTCAAATTCATCAAAAGGTGCCGCTAATAATAATTTCAGTGGTAACAAGGACAGTGAAAGAGTTAGTATTGTCGAATCATTCAAGGCCAGCTCTACAAGTTCAAGGTTGTTTTTCAACAAGATTGGTTTAGATTATTCTGGTTATTACTCATCAACTGAATTGAAAAGCTCGTTAGTTGAATACATCAACAATGAGAAATTAGTTTGTTTAAAGGATAAGAAATTGATTCAGCCGGATGATATATTAAGACAAATGTTACAATTAAAGACAGCAAGTATTGAAAGATCGAAAATCTATGATACATTGGTTAAATTGAACTTCACCAAGTATTACAAAATTGTAAATAACGAGGACGATGATGCTAAAAATAACAGAATCAAGCCTAAGAAGGGATTACCACCAAAGATTCAAATTATTGAAGAGATGAAGTTAGGTCGTAAGATACTTACGAAAGTAATTGGAATTGAAGAATTTTTCATTGATGTTGATGAGTTCAGTAATAATCTAAAGATTAAATGTTCAGGGTCAACGATGATCAACAAAAATATTCAAAATCCTAGCAAGATGGAAGTTAGTGTCCAAGGACCACATTATAAGATTGTTTTGGATTTGTTGACCAATACGTATGGGATCAAACCTGTATGGATAGAACATGAGAACAAGTTGAAAGGTAAGAAGAAAAATGCATCCTCCACATAAGTAGTTTAGAGGTATATACTATATAGTTTACAATATTTTTTCCAATCAATAATTGATAACAATAATAATAAACAAACTAAGAATATATAAATTAAAAGATTAATAAAAAAACACAAAAGTTATACACAAACGGAGAATGAATATATATAAAAAAAACACAAACTTGCGATAAAGAAGGAGGGAGAGAAATAAAGAAAAACAAACATAAAATAAACAGTGGATTGTGTTTTTTTTTTTAGTTTCTTTCTCTCATATTTGAATAATCAAACATCATATCACTTATTGATTTTTGATTGCATCATCAGTGGTTGTGGTGTTGTTGCTGATCAATTGGATCTTGTTACCGTAAACCTTAACTTTCGACTTGAAGTTAACCCAGTATTGTTTGATTTGAGGACTGACGGCATTGTTTGAGAAGATACCATCTAATCTAACTTCCAGCTTCTTGAAACAGTTTCTTGTAAAAATTGATTTTTCAAATTTTAGCTTCATAAAGATGGAGTAAACAACGAAAGCAATAGTGAAACCTCTAGTGAACAAAATAGCTTTGAATAAAATGTAGAAAAAGACTAAAATTTCAAAGTTGGAAGCGTAGTACATTGACGTTTCATTGTAGTTATTGATAAAGAAACCCAACTTATCGGAAACATTCTTCAACAAAGATGCTTGTGCTGAGTGGTTAGAGATAACAAATGGTAAAAGGGTGGAGTTGATGTATGTTAAGGAATGGAAGAAAGAAAACAAAACAAATGGTAATAAAGAAAGAGAGATCTTTGGCAAGAGTAACAGGAAACAAGCAGCAATTGAAATGTAATGAACGTTATCGTCTTGTAACAATCCGTTAAAGTTGTTCAACTTTAAAACATTGGATTTAAAAGATTGATACAAAATAATACCAAATGATTCAATAATTGATAAGTAGATCAATCTGTAAAAAATTGAATTTAGCTTAGATTTGCTGCTGAAAGTTAACATGTACAGACAAGTGAACAATAAAGTTGAAGCATGGCCAACGAACCAAGCAAACTGCATTGATTTAAGGATTGGTGCAAATGATTTTTTTTCAATTGGTTTTTTTTGTTGTTGAGAAGACATGTTATCGTACGTTAATTGTTGTAACTCTTTCAGTGGTTAGCCAGTTAAGTGGTTTGCTAAAAGAAAAACAGGAAAAAAAGAAGCAAGTGGAAGCAAGTTTTGTTTAAATGCAGAAATTAAAGCTGCGATCGAATCAAATTTCACATGATTTTCGGCCCTTTTACTTTCGATTTCACATTCATTTTTGTCGTCTATTTGTGTACCAATGTATATACCTACATACAGATGTATATCTATTTGTTTCATAAATACTTTTAAATACACATTCCACTATGCCTATACAAACCAATGGTGGATGTATAGTGTGTATATAATGTATATAACCATCCTTGATGCTATCTCCCATTTTTACGTAATCGCTTTCGTTTCAAATCATCTTTGATCTATCTCCCTTTCGAAAAAAAAAGCCTCACAGGAAAAAAAATTTTAATTGATAAATTTCAATCTTTTTTTCTTTAAAAGACCCCAATTAAACTCTTCTTTTTACCTTGACTGGTTCTGCTCAAGAAACATATAACGGCAGTAAAGCAGAAACAAAGATGAAGCAAAAAAGGGCCAAGTCCTATAGGAAGCAAATGCACATATACCAACAAACTTTTAAGTTTAAAACACCTATTCAATGCATTGTTGACTCTGAAATCATTCTACATTCTGAGAAAACCTCCTTCGATTTGATAAAGGGTATAAATAGAACATTACAAGTGGAACCAAAATGTATGATTACCCAATGTTGTATTAATCATTTGTATGAAACTAAGAACCAACCCGCTATTGAAATTGCTAAATTGATGGAAAAGAGAAGATGTGGACATAGAGACACTTTGAGTTCCAAAGACTGTATCAGTTCGATCGTTAACATCAATGGTGAAAATAAACATAGATACTGTGTTGTTTCTCAAGACGATGAGTTGAGACATAAGTTGAGATTGATACCTGGGGTTCCAATGATTTACATGAATAGATCCGTTATGATTATGGAACCATTATCTAATGCATCTGCTAGAGTTGTTAAATTAGTGGAAAAAAGAAAATTAACAGGAGGTTTGAACGATCCTAAATACGCAGGTAGATTGAAGTCTGAAGATCAACCAAAGGAAGAAAGTGAGGATGATGGTGAAAATAAAAGTGAGGAACCTGTTAAAAAGAAGAGAAAAGGTCCTAAAGGCCCAAACCCGTTAAGTATAAAAAAGAAACAAAAGAAAGATGATGGTGAAAAGCAACAGGATAAATCTAATGATGACGGTAAGAAAAAGAGAAGAAGATCACATAAAAAGAAGACCAATGGAGAAGGTGAAGAAAACACTGAAGGTACTGCTGAACCTAGTAACCCTGATGTTGAGTCTTCTAATGAAGACAAAGTGTAGATATAGTTCCGTTTATAGATAAATAAATAAAAAATTAGATATTTAATATTGCTAATTACATTTCGATTAAAGCATAACAAATGGGTAAAATTTTGAATTCTTATTATACAAATTTAAATACGAAACTATCTATAGAGCATAAACCTCTTCTATTTTTAAAACAGATGAATAAATAGATAGATAGATAGATAAAAAAACACCTAATCTTGTGAAATGTATAAAACGTTGTTACCTCTTAAGAAAACCTCGCTGTATTCTTTAATTTCATCAGTACCGGCTAATTCTTTACTGTTTTCCAAAACAACGTTCATATAACCGTCAATTGAAGATAGAATACCATGGTATTCCAATCCGTTTGTAAGTTTCACTATGACTGGTGTGTTTGTTATTTCAGAGAGAAAATTGGATGTGGAGGATGTGGAGGATGTTGTTGCTTGCACTTCGGACATTGTATAGTTGTGTGTATTTTTATATATGTGTATGTAATGGTAGTGTGATATTATATGATGTGTGTATCTGTATATTTATGTATCTGATCAAACAGTTGTGAAGAGTAGCATCATAACGTTTTGTCAACTTGTATCAGTTTCGACGGACGCATTTCTCAATTTTCACTACCAAAAAATCCAACTTTTTATTTTGCAAAAGTTCAACCTTTTTTTCAATATAATGAATCATTGAATCATTCAGTTCTACTAAACACGGTTACAAACCAGTATCATATACATATACATCTATGTCTTTAACAGCCTAAACTGGCACTTTATATTTTAACCAAATCATGTTCAAACCACTCCATAAACCGCTACCATGTTTAAGATATCAATCAACAAAGACCCCAAAGCATCTCCAACCCCCACCTAAATCAATCAAACGAGTGAGACAAACTGTACAATCACCAAACCACAACATCAAACCATCAGCATCTTTGCTTAATGCCAAATTCAAAGAGGAACAAGACTTACGTAAGGCCAGAAACAAGCTTGCCAAAGCATCCATGAGGGACATTATTGCGATTTTCTCACCTTCCGGATCGATGGATGACGATGAAGATTTGGATCTATCGAATTTTGACACTAAACCAATTTATGCAAACCCAGTATTGTATAACGATCTACCGTTCCATAAACAACAGTTTATCATTGATCAAATAAACGAAAAGTTCAAGAAGAAATGGGTCGGTATCGACAACGACATGAAACGTTTCAATTGTTGGTTAAGTTACGGATCGCATGGACCTAGAGAAGGGTTTCCGAATTTGTACGATTATTACTCATCAGCTACTGACACAACGAACTCTGTTGAGACACCACAAGTGGAAAAGACTCTGAATAAGAGCAATAGTTTGTTGGATGATTTGATTAAAAAATCATCAACAACTCCAATATCTGAACCAATAATGAAATCTTCTTCCTCTTCTTTAAAAACACCCAGCAATAAACTTTCAGAACAAGCGCCAATAGATTTACCCTTCAAAGTTCCATCAATTCTACAATCGGTCAAACCAACTCCAGAAACAATAGTTAAAAAACTGCCAATGATGGATCCAAGATCATTCGGAACGAAACGTATCGAACAATACAAAAAGGATTCCCAAATGAACCCAATAAACAAGGTCATCTTACTGGTTTTGGTGTTTTTAACAATCGTGGAGTTCAAAGTTGATAGAAAAGTTAATCTTACAGGTAATGTCCCTGAATACGTTTGGGATATCAAAGAAAGAGAAATGAAGGAGATTGAAAGAGAAAAGAAGGAGTTGGAAATTGCAAAGTTGAATGAAGAGTTGGAGTTGGCTGCGAAGCAAAAGAAAGAACAAGAGGCTGAAATGGTGAAGAATGGTAGAAAATGGTATTGGTTGTGGTTGAGATAGTTTCTTGAAATAGTGCTCTTTTTTCACTTTCAATTAAATATATTTATGTAAATAGATCCTTGTGTAATATGCAATATCCAGAAATGAATTCCGAATGATTTCGAAAAAGAAAACATATCTTGTATTTACGTGGGTGTAACGAGAAAGGTATACATATAATTTATATATAAAAGTATGTCTTTGTAACGTACTATTCGTCATCTTCGTCATCTTCGTCATCTTCGTCATCGTCATCACCAACTTCTAACATATCCTCAGTCCAACTTTTCTCAACCGTACCTCTCACTCTCTTGATATATTGAGATCTATGGTCTTTGTACAAATTGGCAGCTTCCACATTGGCAGGTGAGTTGATATTTGGATCGTTCAATAAACTTTGAATTGAAGTTAAAATACTGGCAACATCATAAGTTGGTGACCATCTATTTTGTAAGATGTCTAAACAGAGCTCACCGGACCCATACACGTTTGGATGGAACATTTCTGAAGTAAATTTTACCGATGGTGGTTTATTAGGATATTGCTCATCAAAACTTAGTTTTAAACGGAAAGTACCGTCTTCAAAAGGTGTGTCTTGTGGGCCAATTATTATTCCGTTCCAAATCATAACGTTGTCTGCTAAAGGTGAAGCAGAGACGCCGCCTGCTGAATCTTGTTGGATACGTTTAAAATCACGCATTAATCTTCTTCTTGCTGGTGTGGACATTTGGGATATTATTTAGTATATATATTTCGTTTATCTATCAGTGTTTATAACTTGCTGTTCAGAGTGTATATCTGTGGGGTGCAGTGGGAAATATATATGGATTTTTGTTCGAAATTATATATGCACCGATAATGTTAGGTATTTTAACGTTTAAGCTTGAGATTGAAATATTATAGCGATATAGATATATATATATATAGAATGTAAAGTATATATGACGTATGATTGGAATTGAAATGGTGATATACTACAAAGCTGGGTTGAAATGGCAAAACGGATTGAAACAAAGATGCCAAGAGTGGATTATATATATATAAATCTTGCAGATCGGTCGATGGCGATTGAATTAGACAAAATGGAAAAATGTGGAAACTTCGAAGGAGTGTTGGAGAATTCGAGGCGGTGTAGTTTGGTAGACTTGGTCATATCATATCAGTGTTATCCAGTTTGTATAGTTATATGAATATATGAATACAATGATATATGGATCTATGGATATAGATACGGTAATAATGATAACTAGTATAATTGAAACGGGTCTGTATCGATTATTTCAAATGAGTCGTACTGTTTGTCGTTATCACTATCGCTATCTTCTACCTCGCCATCCCTAGAATCGTCATTAAACATATCTTGCATCGTTTTACAATACTTCAATCTATAACTTGGATTGTCATAAATATACGGAATCGAATTCAAACTAGTTAGTACTATCTGATCTCTATTGAAGATCTCAAACCTGCTGATTTCTATCATTGAGTATCGTAGAATGTAGTTCATTTGATTGGTATTTTCATTACTACTGCAACTAGATCTTTTATTGATTTTATTCGTTGTGCTAACCAATTTTAACCCATTGAACTGTTCGCAAACCTGATAATCATTGAGGAACTTAAACTTGAATTCAAATATGGAAATGTCAGAGTTTAATAACCCCATTGTAATTCTCTTCCTTTCCAACAGTTCAAAATCGCTGATTGATTCTTTTGTAAACTTTGCAAGGATCTTGTTATTTGAATCTGATAAACAGAGTAGTAAATCATCCCCTTTGATTCTTTGCTTGTTGTAAATTTGGAGCACTTTGAGCACTTTACCAGATGGATATTTGTAATTATGCTTTGATGGTTGGGATAAAACTTTTTGAAGCCAGTTTTTCAAGTAGACATTTGAAGCTACTAGTCGTTGTTCTATGGCAGCTTTGGGCATTTACCTGTTATGTGTTTGTGTGTGCATGCTGGTGTAGGTTCGTTTGTTGTTGTTGTTGTTGTTCTATAATGAATACAAGGTGTACATATAGTAGCAAACAGAGATGCCTCCCAAGTCCATCACGTCGATCGACCGCATTGTAAAATATCTATAAAAATTTGTACCCGCCAAAACCCGCCACAACCCCATGCATCACTTTGCAACTCCGTTGAGAAAAACTCCGTAGAATCTTCTGGAAACATTGGAACTTTTCAACTCGCCGAAAGATTTGAAATCGTCGACATTTTCACTTTTGACCCCTTGTCTTTGTTCAATCTTGTCATTTATAGCTCTTTCTTCTCTTTTCTCAAAACTTCTTCTTCTTCTTTTTCTTCAATTCAGCAGTATATTCTTTGTTTTAATTCTTATATCCAATAGCCAGTTTATATTTTAAATCAAACTATTTATAACTTAAAAAATGTCCAAGGCCGTCGGTATTGATTTAGGTACTACCTACTCCTGTGTTGCTCACTTCTCCAATGATAGAGTTGATATCATTGCCAATGATCAAGGTAACAGAACCACTCCATCTTTTGTTGCCTTCACTGATTCCGAAAGATTAATCGGTGATGCTGCCAAGAATCAAGCTGCTATGAACCCAGCCAACACTGTTTTCGATGCTAAGAGATTAATCGGTAGAAACTTCAATGATGCTGAAGTTCAAGGTGATATGAAGCACTTCCCATTCGCTGTTGTTGACAGAGCTGGTAAGCCACAAATTGAAGTTGAATACAAGGGTGAAACCAAGGTCTTCTCCCCAGAAGAAGTCTCCTCCATGATCTTAACCAAGATGAGAGAAACCGCTGAAGCTTTCTTAGGTGTCAAGGTTAACGATGCTGTTATTACTGTTCCAGCTTACTTCAACGATTCCCAAAGACAAGCCACCAAGGATGCTGGTTTAATTGCTGGTTTAAACGTTATGAGAATCATTAACGAACCAACTGCTGCCGCCATTGCTTACGGTTTAGACAAGAAGGATGAAGGTGAAAAGAACGTTTTAATTTTCGATTTAGGTGGAGGAACTTTCGATGTTTCCTTATTATCTATTGAAGATGGTATCTTTGAAGTCAAATCCACTGCTGGTGATACCCACTTAGGTGGTGAAGATTTCGATAACAGATTAGTTACTCACTTCATCAACGAATTCAAGAGAAAGAACAAGAAGGATTTATCCGGTAACCAAAGAGCTTTAAGAAGATTAAGAACTGCTTGTGAAAGAGCCAAGAGAACTTTATCCTCATCTGCTCAAACCTCAATTGAAATTGATTCCTTATACGAAGGTATTGACTTCTACACCTCCATTACCAGAGCTAGATTCGAAGAATTATGTCAAGACTTATTTAGATCCACTGTTGACCCAGTTGAAAAAGTTTTAAAGGATGCTAAATTAGACAAGTCTCAAGTTGACGAAATCGTTTTAGTTGGTGGTTCCACCAGAATTCCAAAGGTTCAAAAGTTAGTCTCTGACTTCTTCAACGGTAAGGAACCAAACAAGTCCATTAACCCAGATGAAGCTGTTGCTTACGGTGCTGCTGTTCAAGCTGCTATTTTATCCGGTGATACTTCCTCCAAGACTCAAGATCTATTGTTATTGGATGTTGCTCCATTATCATTAGGTATTGAAACCGCTGGTGGTGTCATGACCAAGTTAATTCCAAGAAACTCTACTATCCCAACGAAGAAGTCTGAAACTTTCTCCACTTACGCTGATAACCAACCAGGTGTCCTGATTCAAGTCTTTGAAGGTGAAAGAGCTAGAACTAAGGATAACAACTTATTAGGTAAGTTCGAATTATCCGGTATCCCACCAGCACCAAGAGGTGTCCCACAAGTTGAAGTTACCTTCGATATTGATGCTAACGGTATCTTAAATGTTTCCGCCTTAGAAAAGGGTACTGGTAAGACTCAAAAGATTACCATCACCAACGACAAGGGTAGATTATCCAAGGAAGATATCGAAAGAATGGTCTCCGAAGCTGAAAAGTTCAAGGAAGAAGATGAAAAAGAAGCTACCAGAATTCAAGCCAAGAACGGCTTAGAATCCTACGCTTACTCGTTAAAGACCACCTCTGGTGAAAAGGCCTTTGAAGAAAAGGTTGACCCAGCCAAGAAGGAAGAATTAATCAAGGCTTGTGATGAGACCATTGCTTGGTTAGACGAAAACCAAACCGCTACTGCTGAAGAATTCGATGAAAAGAGAAAGGAATTAGAACAAGTTGGTAACGAAGTCTTAAAGGAATTATACGCTGACGGTTCAGCTCCAGGTGGTCCAGGTGGTTTCCCAGGTGCCGCTGGTGGTGCTCCATCTGAACCAGAAGCTGGTCCAACCGTTGAAGAAGTTGATTAGATAATATGATTAATTGATAATTTTGGAATAGTAGTATTAAGTTACTTTTTTTATTCATATTTATTGCATTATTTCTATAGAATCTTGTTTAATAATAGATAGATTATTCAAAGTCATTTTAGGTTTTAAGATAGTTTTCGGTAAATAAAAGTGCAACAATAGATCGATCAACTTTGTTTTATACAACAAAATGTACAAGTCTTATCCCAAAATAGATAATATGAAGATTTATAATTATTCATGCACGACTCATTCTTTCTCTTAAATTGGTTGGTATACCGATCTTTCTGTTGTGCATTGGTATATAGCTAAATTTCGATATTCCGATACCAGGTTTATGGTTGTATCATTCTTATTGTAATGATTAGTTGTGTTCATTAACAAATTATATTTGACCCATATATGTTCTAGGTAAAAATTGATATTAATTTCTTACTTTGTCTAATAGTTAGCACTTCACCAATCTTTACGATCTAAGATTACCAGATTATGTCATCATATGATTAAGGATTAAATTGTCAGCTCCCAAAAACCAAAAGAATTGTCAAATTTGACAGTACCCAAATAAAACAAACGCGAGAAGAGTAAAACAGATCACCTGGTTTCCTAAACATTTTCTTTAAAGCCGATAGTCAATAATATTTGCAGCTCCTATATATATATAACATATCCTGCTTTAGACGGCTAATATAGCTACAATATATCAAATCAAACTGTTCTATTATTAACTAGCTCAAAATGGTGAGAGCAAAAATTACAAAAGATGGGTTGTTATTACAACCAGGTCAATCAATTGCGTTGCAGTTAGATAACGGTGGAGCCAACACTACATCCGAGACGTTTATTTGCTGTACTCCATTTTCCACAAAAACTTCCAGATTCAGTGCATTACCAGTGTCTAGCAGAGACCTGATCCCATTTAGGAACATTTTGTGGGTTGATACAATTGATCAATCGATGCCGAAAGACATTGAAGTCACGTATCTTAAATCCACAAACTTTAGTGAAGAGGACAGTGATTTGACCCCTGTCACTGAAAACATACAGTTGGAGTTTGATAACCCGTTGGATGAACAACAATCATTAGAAGTTGATATAGTTTCATTGCTCATGTCAAAGAGTTACCAATTTTCAAAATCATCGAAATCTGTGCTTGTGTTGATAAACCCGCATTCTGGGCAAGGTAAATCACTAAATCTTTATCATTCAAAAGTGGAACCGATATTAAATGCAGCACGGTATAAAATAACGTTACAAATAACAAAGTATCATCAACATGCAATTGACATTGCAAGATCTATGAATATTGATCAGTACGATATGGTTATTTGTGCATCGGGTGACGGGATCCCTCATGAGGTCATTAACGGGTTGTATCAAAGATCAGATAGAGTGAAAGCATTTAACAAGTTATTGATTGTGCAAACTCCATCGGGATCAGGGAATGCGATGTCATTGTCGTGTCTTGGAACGTTGAATCCATCAAGGGCAACGTTGGAGATTTTGAAAGGGCGTGTTGTTAAAACTGACTTGATGGCTGTTTGTCAGGATAATTGTGATGTCAAGTTGAGTTTCTTGTCGCAGACATATGGTATTATAGCTGAGGCTGATATCGATACTGAATGGATGAGGTTTTTGGGTGCTGTTAGATTTGATATTGGGGTTTCCTTGAAAGTTTTCGGTAGAGCAAAGTATCCTTGTGAAGTTGCGGTTAAGTTCATAACAAGAGACAAAGAAGAGTTGAACAATTTTTATAAAGAACAGGTTCAAAAACGAAAATTGAGTAATGATAATGATTTAGAGTTATTAAGGGAGGATGATTTCAAATTACAATATTTTGAAAAAGGACAACTAATATCTGGTTCACATGGTAGTCTTGATTTTGATGACGATTGGGAATGGTTAGATCAAGATGCTTGTAATAGTTTAGGTATTTTTTACGCTGGAAAGATGCCATATATCTCCAAAGATACAAATTTCTTCCCTGCTGCCTTGCCAAACGACGGATCTATTGACATTGTTGTCTTGGATGCATCTACCAACATTTTAAAAACAGCGGAGGCTTTACTATCACTGGATAAAGGGTTGCATGTTTGGAAAGAAGAGATTGGACATTATAAAGTGAAGGCTTTTAAGTTGATACCTAAGCCGCCCAACGGTAAAAAAACACACATTTCTGTTGATGGTGAAGATTTCCCTTTTGAGCCAATGCAAGTTGAAGTGCTGAACGGTATTATGAAGACGGTTATGTGTGATGGGAATTACAAAGAAACTGGTTTTCTTGATAAAATATAATAATCTCAAAAGACAAAAGTCTATAAATTTATATATAAAATATTGAATTAATACATAAAAATATATGGTTAAACAAAAAGAAAAAAAAAAGAACCTAACGGCAAAAAAAACAGTTCAAGAAAAAGAAAAATATAAAAAAAATCGTATATACAATAATACATAAACAAAGCAAATAAAAGGATCTCATCTGATGTATCATTTCTTTTCCGATTTAGATGGAGTAGCATCCAGATCAGCATTATCTTCATCTTCACTATCGTCAACTAGGAAAGTATCATCATTAATAGCTTCTGGTGCAATAGTTGATAATGGTTCCCATTTGTTCTTGCTATCGGTACCAGATAATCCAGAAGTTTTCTCTTTATTCGCACCTGGAGTAACAGATGAAGCAGTAGTTGCAGCTGCTGGGATACTAGACGATTCACTGGTTGTTACATCATTTGCTGCTGGCGTATATGGTAAATCTTTCTTTCTATCAAATGATTGTCTGTTTGGTGTACCGTAAATATCACTCTCAGTTTCATCGTTTAATCTGACCCCACTCATTCCTGAACTAGTGAATTCTGATTCGGTTGCTTCATATTGTTGACGACGGTTGTAATTTGGTTTCGGTTCACTTGTACTGTTATTGTTGTTGGATCCAAAAGCACTAAACAGTTGGTTCTTGTTTTGATTACTGTTCACTTCGGTTTGAATCTTTTTGGCAATGTTACCAAACCATCCACCAATCATGTTACCTGTTTCTTCAACGTTTTTAACAAGAGATTCAACAATATCATCATCTTCACTATCATTGTCGTTTTTGTTCCATTGTGGTTTTCTAGTGGGTTTTGGAGGTGGCTGCTTGTGTTGTGAACGTGTTGATGAAGATGAATGTGGTGCTCCTGTTCCTGTTGATGATGAAGATGCTGTTCTTTCATATTCTCTAGCTAGTCTCTTGGCTAAAGCTTCATCTGATTCCAGCTGTTTTCTTCTTTCAAAAGATTCTCTGGATGGCAATTTAGGTTTCACTTCTGGTGTTGGAATTACAATGTCTGAAGTTGGATCAGATAAGTATAGTAAGGCATTGAAAGCAGGATCCAGTTTACCCTCAGAGGCAATTAATGCCATCTTGACATACTTTTCCTCAATAGTTGGGAATGCGTCTTGTAAATTCTTAACAGCTAATGCAGTTGTTGATAATGGTCTTGCAGGCTTATCAGGTGGTGTAGGTGCAGATTCAACAGTTTTGGTAGTAGTGGTAATGACTGCTGGTTCCAATTCTGGTTCTTCTTTTTCAGTTGCGGAGGAGGTGTCCTTTCCTGAATCAACAGGGGCAAATTCTTCAGTTTTTTCGTCGTCAATCTTAATCTTGGATTCTTCTTCGCCCATTGTGTTTTACTATTGTTGCTATCCTAGGTTAATTTAACTCAATTGATCAATTGATGGTCAACGCAAAACAAGAATTGCTCTTTTAGTGGTATTTATCCAGCCGAACTTAAAACTTAAAAGTCATGGATATTGGCATATCTACTTGCAAGTCAGCTTATCGAATCTGTGCCACATTGATTTTGAAACTGTACACAGCCATTAAAACCAAATGTTAAAGGGCTGCATAACCTTTATTAACAAAGGAGAATAATCCTTTTTGTCAGATAATCAGTGATGGAAGTGAGGTTTACTTAATTCGTTTGAACTGATCAGATAAGGAGAGGCTTGAATTAGCATCAGTCTTTTTGGCATGGCAGTATTTATAAATTACCTGTTCTAAAATCACGAGATATACGATAAGATTTTTTTTTACTGTCTGGATTTATCTGGGGATCATAGTTTCACTGATAGATAAGATACGAGCTATATGTCGCTCAACAATGCCAATCAGTTTGTCTACTATAATTATGCACTACATTCCCAAAAGTTTAACTTTTAATTAAGCGATTTTTTTCATATATTTTCTTATCAAGATTGCTACTTTTCTGTACATACAGTGCATACATATAAAATTTTTTTAACCTTATCAAACTATCTACAAAAGAAACGGTGCTACGATGGCACCAGTTGCACTTTCAAGTATGGATAAATAAAACTAGAATAAATTAATCCAATTTAGTTGCTCATATTAAAACTTTCTGTTGTTCAAAAATTAAAGAAAGGCTTAAAGGAAAGCAAACTCTTTGGTATCGCATTCGGGATTATGGTTGGTTTGACACATAAATAATATTAAGAGATTTTGCAGCAAATTATATAATCAGGTGGTGTATAATCTTAATTAACTTTTAAATTATTAACCACGAATCCGATTATTTACGAATCAACTGGATAATAATAAAGTATTACTGTTCTTATTCTATATTACGTGGTTGTATGATTAATATAAAAGTAAACGATATAAAATGTGCATTAATATCAAACAGAAATCAAGGAATATGTAGCAACAATAAATAGATAGTAAAAACAAACTAGTTAAAAAGTAATGAAACCTAATAGAAGAACAAGAGTAAATTAAAAAACACATATTTTTCGATAGTTGATATAGCATCATATTAGCAACGGAAATTTTGAAATCACACGAGTTTCTTCATTTTAAAGTCTAATTGAGGAACTTTAACATGATAAGCAAAAAAACAAAGAGGTGAAAAGGGGGAATATTATTCGAATTTGTGAGGCTAGCTCATGTTTTGATTTTTTAAATAAGTATAAACGGAAAGGAACATTTGTAAAGCAGTAACATGTATGAATAATTAAGCAATTAAGGATCTCTCTGTAGAAATTTTAAGAATATGATTGATCTCCTTTTTAAGAGATGGGGGGAAGGAACCAGTTAATTTTTCTGATTGAATCAAGTTGAATGAATTAATAATGTAGTTTAATTGTAATTAGCAATGTATAGATAGCGAGTTGATAATAATTTAGTATAGTAGTTCTAATGTTGTAGAAGTTAGTTAGCTTTCAGCTTTATTTTTCTGTTCTTCTTCAATGAGGCATCAATAAATCTACCAACTGGATCCAACAAAACCCGGACAAGGAACAACAAGAGATCGACTGTAACCAAAAAGATGTATGGAGTTATAATTGTTAGTGAAATAATATACTGTTGCATATAAATTTGTGTTATTTAAGTGTTAGTATACGTAAAGTAAGAATTTTTTTTTGGAAAAAGTTGACTGGAAGCTCGGGTTACAGGGAGATAGATCATTGATAAGAGGCTAGTTGTTTGTAGTATACTTACGTTAACATTAATGAATGCATTTTTGCAAAAGACAAGTGAGGATATAACTGTGGAGGAATCAACGGACATCATGGTTGACGTGTTTCAGCTAACTGTGTGATTGTGGAATAATACAGGAAGAAAGAAAACCTAGTGATCAACTAAAAAAAAAGAATAACAAAGGTAGAAAATGTGCCCCCTAAATAAAATCGAATTCAATCAAGTGGGAGAGTTAGGTTCTTTTATAGTTGATAAGAAGGAACCAAGTTTGGAAACTAGAGAATGAATGGGTTGAATTTAATCGGAAACAAAAGAAAAAGAAGACAAGATAACTAATATATCATGAATGAATAAATAAATAAATAAATAAATGAATAAATAGGTATACATAAAGTAGTAAAAAAAACAAAGTGCCCATCAGTCGATTTGCACATGCTATGGTAATTTTAGAAAATTAGGAAAAAGACGGGAAAAGATGGAACGATTCTATTTCTGTTCTGAAAACATACCGTGCGGCGGTGTGTTAATTCTTCTATATTTGTTCTTGCCGTCGACCCGTCGGCGACCTGAAAAAAATTAAAAGGTTTGTGAAAATTTGCAAATTGTAAGGATAAATCATTTTATATATATGTACATGTATTGGTGATGGTGATGGTGTCATTGCTAATGTAGAGAGAATCCTTATGGAATGGCAAGCTTCATACTCAAACAAACATATAAGTAGCGGCCAACAGTAAAATTACTGTCAGTAATACACACAAAAATCAATACACAAACATATACACATACACACATTTAATCAAACAAACAAAATGAGTAGATTAGAACTATATTCACCAGAAGGTATAAGAATTGACGGTCGTAGATTTAACGAACTAAGACAGTTTACAGTACAAATAAACACACACCCAAATGCATCTAATGGTTCATCCTACGTGCAACAAGGTAACACCAAAGTTATATGTCTAGTCCAAGGTCCAATGGAATCACTTTCAACAAGTACCACAAAGCTTGATCCAAACGGTCCAGTGTTATCAATCAATATCAACTATCCACCATTTGCAAACAACGATCGTAAAAAAAGATCCAAAAATGATAAGAGATTAATGGAATTGTGCATTATTTTGAAAAGATGTTTCTTGAAGACAATTGTTTTGAAAAATTATGCAAGAACCGCTATTGAAGTCAATTTAACTGTCTTATCGTTAGATGGTGGATTATTGGCATCTTGTTGTAATGCTATAACGTTGGCTTTGATAGATGCTGGGATTTCCTTGTACGAATACGTTAGCGCTGTTGGAATTGGGTTATACGATCAGATCCCATTGTTGGATATGAATACCTTAGAAGAAAACGATTTGAGTTTTATTACAATTGGAGTGGTTGGTAACTCTGATAAATTGAATTTGATCCTATGTGAAGATAAACTACCGTTGGATAACTTAGAAAAATTGATTAGTTTAGGTATCGAAGGTTGTCATAGAATAAAAGAGTTGATGGATGAACAAGTTAGAATAGTGGGTAATGATTTGTTGTCAAAGAGACAATAATGTTGTAAAATTATTATCACATAACGTAATACAATTATAATTATAGATTTGATCTCATTTTAAAAAAATAAAAAGGAGATGTAAAAAAACTCAAATTAAAGTAATAGATCAAAGTAACTTTGTCGTTAATACTGTCATAAAATAGAAAAAAAATGAAAAAAAAAAAAACGCTCTCGTTAACATAAAAACATACATATAAAAATAAAATTCTAGCAGCATAGATGCATCACTTTAAGTGGATTTTACTAAAGATTTTTCTACCCTTTTCTTTCAAAGCAGTGGAAGATCTCATCAAGTTATTGGCAGTAGCAATCTGTGAAGAATGGAAGTTTGCGGAATTTCTATAAGCACTCAACACATTAGGACCCAACTGTGAATCAATGTTACCGAACGAAACAGAGCCAAGTTTGATAGTTTGCTTCAAATAAGTAGTTAGTCCAGTATCAAAGTTAAGTAACTCTTCTCTATGTTTTCTAAGTTCTGATAATCTTTGTTCTGAAGTTGGCATGTTCATGATTTTAGTAATGTCAACCGTTGGGAGTTTAGGAGTTTCTAATTTAACCAAATCCATTTGTGAATTTGAAAGTAAAACTGCTGAATACGCTGAACCGCCGGATGTTCGCGTTTCCGTTGTTGGTCCAGGAATATTGCCTTCCATAGTTTCAGTTGTAGAGTCGTATTCATGTGATGTATCTAATTCTTCGTTTTCTTCCAAAGGAACCAAGTTTCTCTTTTTCAAAAGATCATCGTCTAATAGCATTGATTCCACTTTATAAGATTTGCTAGGTCTTTTTGGATTTTGAAAAACATTGGAGCCAGTAGCGGTTATTCCTGAATCAAAATAAGATGATGCATTTGTTCTGACAGTGTCTCTTGTATTTGCTCTAATGAAACCATTTTTGAAATTCTCCTGGTCATTTAAATGTTGTTCAGTTAAACAATCATCTTTTTCGTCGTCGTCTTCATCGTCCGGTCTGATAGATGAAGAATATATTCCTGTTGACAATGAGCCTGTAGATCCACTTCTTCTATGGTATGCTGATGCTGCATCGTCATTCTGGCAAAATGAAAATTGGTCATCGTTTGCTCTGAATGAATAGATATCTGATTGTGTGTTATAGTCAAAAGTAGATGGTCTTTGACTGTCATCGGTAGCAACAGAAGTTCTACGGCTAATATCACCACTTGGTTTCCATATTTCTTCGTCTGTGTTACTAACTGTATTAGGCATGGATATAGTTGAAGCTTTTGACAATTTCTCATCCTTTTCTATTTCATTTGCAGGCTTCGATGAGTCTGGATTATCGTCTCTCGATGTATCCTTCAAAGACGATGGTTCATTATCACTCGCATATGACCCAGAATTCAATTTCCAATATTCATCCTCAGATGGTTTCCAGGATTGACCTATACTATCGGATTCAACTGAAATTTTTGGTGATATTATTGAAGCGGTATTGTCATTCAATGACTCTGAAGGATCACTAGTGGACACATTTTCGGCAAATATACTGCTTTTTGTTGAGGGGGTGATTTCAATAGCCTCTGCTTCATTTTGTTCCAATTTCCAATATTCATCCTCTGATGGTTTCCAAGATTGGCTTGTAGTCTCAGGCTCAGCTTGACTTGGTGGTGATGCTGTAGAAGTAGGTTTATCATTCAACGACTCCAAATGTTCACCAGTTGACAAGTTATCTAGTGAGACAGGGGTTTCAAAAACCTCACGTTCATTCTGGTCCTCATAGTAATCAACATTTTTTAATTCAATCCCTTTATCATCATCTATTTCAACTTGATTGTGTACAATAGGAATAGCGGAAAGTGGAGCTTCATCTACTGTGTTTCCTGTAGTATCAGGACTCCTTGGTTCAGAGTCCTCTTCAGTATTATTATCATCTTCTAAATATTTTTTGGTCCATGGTAAATTTGAAGTAGATGGAGGTCTTAGATTATTATATTGGTATTGTTTATCGGTATCGTTTGATTGTTCGTCTATTTGTAATTTTTCTGCAAAGTTGTCAATAGATTCGGACAGATCATCAATTAAAGAAGAAGATGCTGAATTCTTCTTTGGGGATTGATCTGTGCTAAATTGTTCTAGTTGTTCAGTTAATTCCTTATATGATTCATTGTCTTTTGTATCGTTGTGGGAGTGTGTGTGTGAGCCTGTTGTGTTCAAGCTATTGAATGATAATGGTCTGGTGTTTTCTTCGGATTTTATGTTTGTCACAAATCTTTCCGACGGATCATTCACATCTTCGTCGTCAGTTTCTGCAGTTTGAACGACTTGTGGGGGGGTTACTCTTGATCTTGCAAATTTTTTTGGAGTCAGATTACTGTTGGTGTTGGTGTTAGGGCTGGTGTTGTAGTCTTCATCTTCATCTTCATCTTCGGAAGGTGATGAATAACCTGTTCCAAGGAAAGCAGTATATCTATCTGATGACATTTCCAGGGGTTTAGGGACGTGTTATAGGTTATTGATTGAGTTTCCTGATAGTTTATGGTTCCAAAATACTGTTTGGTGTATGCAATTATCAAGCAATTTGTTATGAATATGGTCAAAAAGATGGAACGGATGTGTTATACCTGAGAAATGATAACACCTTCTTGAAATGAGAATCGTCCCTCTTTCCTTCTATTTTTTTTGTCTGTTTGTGTGCGCACGTCCTTTTGAAAATTTTTAATCTTTTCCTGTTTCTTAACTATAAATTAGTGGATTTATAATTTCTTGTTTAACAATCATGTTTTTTTTTTTCTTTAGTTCGAATAAGAAGCAACAAAATGTATAAAATATACATGCATGTGTGTGTAGTGAATAAAGAAATAATCAGTTAGTTGATTGGTTGTTTCTCTATTATAACCACTTTGCCCTGTCTAGATCTAATGTCTGGGTCTTTGAATTGACGAGGAGCCTAAACGACACTCTTCAAAGAGATCTAAACAGGATTAGAAATAATGAATGTTATACAAATGATTACTAATGTATATACCAAAATGATGAACTACTTTTATAACCTTATCTACATTACCTGAAAATTTTAATTGATAGAAAAATGAAAGAGATTCTGATTCCTATATGCACTTAATAGCTATGTATTACTATTTACCTGTTTCTAAATGTGAAAAGAATGTATCACTGCCCTAAGTGGAGTATTTTATACATGCATGTGTATATATACATGGGCATTTACACACAAGCACGCAAGCATGTGTGTTCCTGTATTATAGTTATAATTTGTATCTTCTTCTTACGCCCTATTTGGACCATACTACTTGAGAGTGGTCAGCTCCCGAGGTTATTCATCCAATGGCATACAGTATCTGCCGAATGTACATACCTATATTGTAACCATAGCTTACCTTCTCTATATCGACAGTTGTATCTTGTACACAATCATTCATCACCTGCTGGAACTTCATCCTTGAGCACTTGTAAAAGCTTAATTCTGATTTCAGTAACATCATCCCCTCTCAAAACATCATTAACAAAATTCACTTCACAATCCAGTTGAACCATTTCCAACGCACCTTTCAAAACACCACATAATATATTTGAATACCACAGTTCTTTCAGCGCTTTTCCGTCATCTGGCAACTCGACAAAATCTGCCAATGGATTGTCGCTTAAAATCAAACTGAAGGACTTAAAATCAGAAGCCCAGTTTGTTATTATCGGAGTAATATTCAAAAAAATCTTGAATCCAACTTTGGATATGATTTCAGCTGTTTCTTTAAAATTTGTACACCTTGAAAGCTGTGTTTTTTGCAAAAATTCATCTATCAACCTAATACCGATATTATAACCCATTTTGAACAATTGGGAATTAACTTCCACGTATTTAAAGTCCTGATCTTTACATAGTTGTGATACTATGGAACCATAGGTCAATGTGAAGACTTCAGAGTTGATCTTTTCTGTTTTGTTCTTCCAGATATCATCTCCTAGTTGCTTGACTTGCTTGGACATTGTTGGCGTTTAAAAAAGAATGCTGCTATTGTAGCTACTCGTACCTACTCAAATTGCTGCTTTATAGTCAGCTAAAATAAATACAATCGTTGGGTTTTATACAATGTCTACTAATCAAGCTCAAAAGTGTAGTAATGTCGTTTAAAGAGAAGTGATAAACGGTATTGATTGTATCAATGGATACGTACCTTGGGAAGATAGCGAGGATTGGATCGGAGAGTTTGGGTGGTCACGTGACTCGACTAATAAAAATTGCCACATGACAAGATTTATAGATTTTGTATTCTTTTTACCCCTTTTCATAATGTAGCATATTCTCTTAAGATAAACTGTGTTCTAATTGATCCCACTTGTATTTAAACTATACCCAGTCTTAGTTATGGTAGTACTCTTTAATTTTTCTTATTTTGGTTCCATAAAGAAGAGTGATACTGCACCTTATAGTATTAATAGTTAATAGAAGATATGGATCCTCAAAGTTAAAATTCTCTTCCACCTGCAATGGCACATCTTATCAACGATGCAGTTTTAAGAGGTTAAGGAGTTGGAAAACTAACGAGTGCCCCAAATGGCACTATTTACACAACTAAACTCCCAACAGGTTTAAACGGAAAAGTGATTCTTTGTATTACGGCTGATACTATCACCATTCATTTTCGTTTTCACAAGCAACAAAAAATTCAAAACAAAACTATTTAAACCAATACTGGTTTAAACAGAACGGAGACTACACGTATTTAAAATTTAGTTCAGGATACTGGTAATTATAGTTTGATTTTAGGGAATCTCGAACAGGAAAAATCAAAGAAGAGTACTTACTGGCTTATACTGCCGTTCTCAAAAACTCAACTTTAGTATTTTGAGTAAAGGCCATAACACTAATACTGTTGCCTGGAACATCAGAAAGTTCATAGCACCAATAAACAAATTGAACCTACTGCTAATCCACCTGTACCTTTAAATACAAGCAGACAGGTTTTGGTCAATAATAAAGTTGCCCAGCAGCAGCAAAAATTCATCAAACCCCAAAATCTCAGGCTAAGGAATGACATCTACTTGGGAATAATAACGGATATATCCTTAATGGTGCTGGTAGATTTTCTACTTAGAACGTGCAGGAAAAGCTAGGAAAGTCAAGAAACCGAATAAAATATTCATCATCAGCAAAAATCAACTCAATTAACGTTTAGCCTCAACAAAGAAACTTTAATCCTTAAACCTTAACTTGTTATTGTATTTATATGCTTTTAATGCTAATCTTAATTTAATTTATTTCACTATTTTATGCACACAAAATTTATTCAATAATCAGAGTTCTAAAAGAATATGATATTTCAAATTTTGAGCAATTCATCAATTACTCAAAACATCGATGTCCTTATCGTGGATTTGGAAATCATTTATTATGCCATTTCCAGTATCCCTACCTCTTTATGGTATGAAGCACTGAATCATACAAGGTAGTTCAGTCGTGGATACCTCCTCGGGCTTATTAAAATAGTATCAGCTACATACTAAGTAGTTCAATTATTAAAAACTTGATTTATGGTCAGGTGACTGTTTTTGGTAACACAAAAGTAAAATTTCCTATTAAATCTTTCTATATGATTTTTAGTATAAAACTCTCCCCCCCTTTCTAGAAGAATTCCGATTGTAATTTCTTCCGAAATAAGTTGGATCTACATATCTATTTATGTAATTTTCCATCTGACAACTCTAATGAAAAATTTTCCACTGCCTCCTTCAATTTGGTTCCTAACCAATGCGGCTCTCAACCTATGACTTCATTACTGTTGTGGCTTACTTTATAAATACCACAAATTGTAATCATATATATAGAATCATACTCCTAATGAGAGTGAGGTTCTGACATACAACCATTTTTAAAACACTGCTTCTCATTTTTTTATTGTTTAAACATTGAAAAAAATTACAAAACACCTCAAATTTACGTTTTACTTTAGATTTTAGCAATCATTATAGAAAACTCTAAAAAGCACCAATTTTTTTAAACAAAAATTGCCCGTGTAGCGTAATGGTTAACGCGTTTGACTTCTAATCAAAAGATTCTGGGTTCGACTCCCAGCATGGGTGTTTTTTTTTTGCTTTCAAGTGTTTATTGTGATAATGACTATTTCGAGTCAAGTGATTATTCAAAGTAGAACTTTGTTTTCGCTGTAATCAATTTTTGAGTACATTGCAGTGACCTATGTTATAAGCAACTACAATGGTAAGATAAATATAAAGGCAAAAATAGGGGGCAAAATTGGAGTTAATCAATTACATAATGGGTTGTGAATAAAATAATTAGAAAATTCAATAAACTATATAACAACAAAACAGGAAAATATATAAGTGGGATCTCAAGTACTATTAAAAGAGTGTAACGAGATCCAAACAACATAAGATCAACTTAAAAACAGCAATTATCATGAGGAGAAAACTAGTACAAAAGAAAACATAAGGAAAGAGTTTTATAAGGTCCATGGCTTGAAGTGAATAACGGTAATCAAAGATCTTCAACCTGAATTTTAGTAAATGTAGCATCTTCAAAGTTACTGTAACCACCAAATGTAGATGTTGGAACTGGATATTTGCTAAATAGCTTAGTCTTTTCCTTGTTTTTTCTAGAGCCAAGGGTTTTGGTAATGAATTGGGTTGGGACTTTGTGCTCTATTGAAATTGAACTTGTTTGAAAATCAACTTTAACTTCAGGTTCTCGAGAAATCTCAAAGTTAATAAAATTATGCCAGTACTCTTCAAACTCTTGGTTGGTCATTGAATCTGATTTAGTGGCTTTCAAAAAATTGTGCAGTTCGTCCAGGGATAATTCTTGTCCTCCTCTCTTGTGTAAAAAACCCAGGGTATATTGTGTCATCAGTCGTATAGTTTCAGATTTCATTGTATCAAACTCACATGTTTCCATATTTGGAATTAATCCAAATATAGAGTTCCATGGATGATGGATTTTGTAGTCATTCTGGCAATCAATTTTTGAATTTTTGTAACAGATAGCATCTTCAGGACAGGTAACACATGAAGGTATAAAATTATCCAATATATATGTTTCGGCAGAGTGGACGTGAGGAACAATAACAGGGTACGACTCAACAAGCGATAGAGGTAATTTAGCTACTAAATTCAAAGGTTTAGCATTGTTTGAACTTCCCAGTCCACAATAACCAACATTCAACTTCATTTCTCTGTATATACCCAAACCTCCAAGACCAGCAGATAGAAGTAAAGCAACAGTAAAAGTTTTCAACAATAAAGCCGCCCATGACTTATTATTCTTGGTCACGGGAACGTTGGCCTCTTCCATATTCTCATCTAAATCAACTGTTTCCTCCACTGGGGCTTCATCTTTTAAAGACATTTCAACTGCTAATTCTTTTTTGTCGTCGTATTCAACATCAGTTTTAGAATCGTCAGCACTATTAATGGAAATTGTATCCATAGTTGTTTCCTTGTAAACAATTTCACAATAGTTAGCGTCATCATCGTCATCATTCATTTTAAAATCTTTTATCGTGCCTTCATCGTCGGCAAAACTTTCAATTGAAATTTTTCTTTTTGGGCCCAATGAGTCTTGAAAAAATGATTCTGCTTTCAGATGGGTTGGAATAACACCAACTTTTGTTAAACTTGGTGCCGTAAATTCATTATTGAATGACTTCGAAGGAACGTTTTCCTCCATTTCAGGTTCTATTGTTTGGGCTTCAACAAGTTCAAATTCTTCTACTTCAATGGAATCAGCTTCAACAAGCACACTTTTTCCTTCAAATTGTTCTTCAATAACCTTTTTAACTTTCTTGACAGGCTTTGATTTTTCCTTTTTCAAAATTCTTCCACTTGGAACAGTTTTGTTGTAACCTTCTAAAATATCCACAGCCTTTTTTGGTTTAACTGGGGTATTACTGGCACTAGAAAGCCTTAAGAAAACTGAATTATCCACTGAAGACTTATGAAAGATATCATCAGTATTGTCTTCAAATCTTTCTTGGTTTAATAATGATCTATTTGGAGTTAAATTTTTAGTCTTCAAGATAGCAGGTGAAAGAGCATCGTCAGAGGCAAAACTATCTCCAGCTGAATCTTTCTTTCTTCTGTGTAGTTTCTTTTTCTTTGGTTGGTCTTCTGGTTCATGACTACGCTTTAGAGGTAAATTTGATTCAACTTTTGATGGAGAAGAAGTGAATTCAGCTTGTTTCTTTGGCGTCGTATCATTTGATCCACTTTGGAAATCGTTTCTATTTGAAAATGGGTCTCCATGTTCCTTAGCAGAGCCGTCAGATAATTCGGCTGATTTTTGCTTATTTGGAGTTGCTTCCTTAGAAGCGCTTTGAAAAACATTTCTGTTGGTAAAAGGACTTCCTGATGCAGTTTCAGACCTTTCTTCAGAAGATTGTGGTTCTTCAATTTGTGGCGTGGCACTCTTTCTACTACGTCTTGATCTCTTTGTGGTAGCAGATTCCTCATTGAAGAATGTGATTCCTTCACTACTTGGTTCGACAAATTTGGATTCCTTTTCTAGTAATTTCTCGGCATTTGGGGTGATATGGGTTTGAAATAGTTGCAACAATTCACTTTTCTTTGCTGAAGATGGGTGCTCGATGTTGTGGTCTAACATTATTGACCTCAAATTTGGGATTGTTAGCTTGTTTGGATTAAAACCTGGTTGTAGATACTCCTTTGAGTCCATAGTTACAAAAATAAGACCTGTATGTGTATATATGCCTGTCTAAAACAACAGTTGTAGGTAGAATTCAAACAGAAACGTATAGGATCTATCTTATATCACTTGAAATGTTTGGAAAGTGTCTGAGTCTTGTTTTGTTTTGTTTTGTTTTCGTTTTGGGCAAATAGCACTTGCCACAAATAACACATAAATATGTGGCTACTCCAAGAAGAAATTTACCCTCTTGCGCCACATCCATTTCTGAAAAATTTTCAGATTTTTTAACTATGCAAAATCCAATCTCGGTTACTTTTTATATTTAGACTGATTCAGCTTCAACAGTGTTCTTATTGTTAACATAAATAATTTTGTGCCTTCCCCATCATACACCGAAAATGTCTGAAGATCAACAACAACAGCAACAACAGTTTAATGCCAACAGCTTGGCTGGCAATGTCCAAAACATTAACTTGAATGCTCCCGCTTACGATCCTAACGCTGCTCAATCTTATGTTCCAAATGCTGCCCAAGCATTTGTTCCATCAGCTCAACCATACATCCCTGGCCAACAACAACAACTATTTGATCATTATGGCCAACAACAACAAAACTACAATCAAGGTGGATACAACAACTACAACAACAGAGGTAGTTACAACAACAACAGAGGTGGTTTCAGTAACAACAATAGAAGTGGTTACAGCAACTACAATAACAACCAAGGTGGTTACAGCAACAACTACAACAACAACTACAATCAAGGTTATAGCAACTACAACAACCAATCTCAAGGTCAAGATCAACAACAAGAAGCTGGTTCTGGACAAATGTCTTTGGAAGATTACCAAAAACAACAAAAGGAAAGTTTGAACAAGTTAAACACCAAACCAAAGAAGGTCCTAAAGTTGAACCTGAACTCAGGTACTGTCAAGGCTCCAATTGTCATTAAGAAGAAGGAAGGAGAACCAGCTAAAGAAGAAGCTAAGGCAGAAGAACCAGCTAAGGTCGAAACTCCTGCTGCTGAAGTTGCTTCTAAGCCAATCGCTAAACCTGATTCTTCAGCTCCAACCCCAAAGGTTGAATCCAAGGCAAAGTCTCCAGCTCCAAGTAAGGAAGTTGCTGCTGCCGCTGCTGCTGTCAAGAAGGAAGTTGCTCAAGCCAAGAAGGAAAGTGTTGTTACCAACTCTGATGCCTTGTTCAAGGAACAAGAAGAACAAATCGATGCCTCCGTGGTCAGTGATATGTTTGGTGGTAAGGACCACATGTCCATTATTTTCATGGGTCACGTTGATGCCGGTAAGTCAACCATGGGTGGTAATTTATTGTTTTTAACTGGTGCTGTTGACAAGCGTACTGTTGAAAAGTATGAAAGAGAAGCCAAGGATGCTGGTAGACAAGGTTGGTACTTATCCTGGATTATGGATACCAACAAGGAAGAAAGAAATGATGGTAAGACCATTGAAGTTGGTAAGTCTTACTTTGAAACTGATAAGAGACGTTATACCATCTTAGATGCCCCAGGTCACAAGTTATATATTTCTGAAATGATTGGTGGTGCTTCTCAAGCTGATGTTGGTGTTTTAGTTATTTCATCAAGAAAGGGTGAATACGAAGCTGGTTTTGAAAGAGGTGGTCAATCAAGAGAGCACGCTATCTTAGCTAAAACTCAAGGTGTTAACAAGTTAGTTGTTGTTATCAACAAGATGGATGACCCAACCGTTAACTGGTCCAAGGAAAGATACGATGAATGTACTACCAAATTAGCCATGTACTTAAAGGGTGTTGGTTACCAGAAGGGTGATGTCTTATTCATGCCTGTCTCCGGTTACACTGGTGCTGGTTTGAAGGAAAGAGTCAGTCAAAAGGATGCTCCATGGTACAGTGGTCCATCATTATTAGAATACTTGGACTCTATGCCATTAGCCGCCAGAAAGATCAACGATCCATTTTTGTTACCGATCTCTTCCAAGATGAAGGATTTAGGTACTGTTATTGAAGGAAAGATTGAATCAGGTCACCTTAAGAAGGGTCAAAGCTTGTTAGTCATGCCAAACAAGACTCAGGTTGAAGTTACCACCATTTACAACGAAACTGAAGCTGAAGCTGACAGTGCCTTCTGTGGTGAACAGGTTAGATTAAGACTTAGAGGTATTGAAGAAGAAGACATTTCTGCCGGTTACGTTTTATCATCTATTAGCCACCCAGTTAAGACCGTTACCAGATTTGAAGCCCAAATCGCTATTGTTGATTTGAAGTCTATTTTGTCTACCGGTTTCTCATGTGTTATGCACGTCCATACAGCCATTGAAGAAGTTACTTTTGCTCAACTATTACACAACTTACAAAAGGGTACCAACAGAAGATCAAAGAAGGCTCCTGCTTTTGCTAAGCAAGGTATGAAGATTATTGCTGTCTTGGAAACTACTGAACCAGTTTGTCTCGAAAGTTATGATGACTACCCACAACTAGGTAGATTCACTTTGAGAGATCAAGGTCAAACTATAGCTATTGGTAAAGTTACTAAGTTATTGTAAATGTTAGTGTCATAATTGTTTGAGTTTAGTTTGTCTGTGTGTGCGAATACATGTTTTCTTCAACTTGTTTACTGGTCAGTATTCATATTTGTATTTTGATTTGCCTTTTAATGTTTCTCGTTTTTTGTTTTACTCTGTTTGACTTTTAATTTGAGTCACTTTCTAATTTTGTTATCTGTAAATGTATCTTTTCGTCTCTTGGTTTTAAATGCCCAGTCTATCCTTCCGAGTAGCGTACTTTTGAATTTCAAAATATATACGTCTACTAGGAATGATGTTGAAAAATGTTCCAACGATTCTAAGCTACCGGGACTCTAAAAGTTTCATTCTCGTACTAATTAGAAGCTACCATATAAACCAAACCAAAGTACCATAATAGAAACCGACTAAGGCCCACTAGTAACTCAAAGAGGATAGTCTTTCGGTTTCGATTACTGTAACTGATCTGATCTGATCTAGTTCTGAAATGTTAGTTGAAACATCAGAAGCTGGATATTTTGAGATGATTCGAAAGATCTTTCAAACTACTTGGACGTATTCAAAAGTATTTGAAATAATAATTGTCATTTTATTTGATGCCCCCTTCTTTCTTAATCGATAGGACAAGCATCTAAATAGGGATAAAGGATACAAACAAATATATAGTAAGAAACAGAGTGTCGACGACTCGAGAGGAGCTTCCAATTAATGTCCAACCTCATAGTGACGCATGTCTATGATGTCGGTGTCACATGAAGAGAAGGAAAACCCCCCTCTGTTCTTCGTAAGGTTTCGTCCTCTTGATGCGCCGCCGACCTCATAATAATGCGGCGCTTTCCTTATTCCAACTATTTCCTTATTCGAACTGCTTCCTCATTCAGACTTTAGGGATCCAAATTCCCTTATTGAGAATTTCCCTCGAGTTGTCGACAACTTCGTCGACACTCTGTCTTTCATTAGATATATTTGTTTGTATCCTTTATACCTACTTAAATACTTGTCCTATTGATTAAGAGAGGAGAATCATCAAATAAAATATCAATTTTTGTTCAAAATACTTTCATAAATATTCAAGTAGTTTTAAATAACTTACAAATCATTACAATCTTTGTAAGGTTTCCTCCTCTTTATGCGACGCTTCGTCCTCTTACAGCGACGTCGACCTTACAGCAAGGCGACGCCCACTTCATTCAGACTATTTCCTCATTCGGAAATTAGAGACTCTAAATTCCCTTATTGAGAATTTCCTTTGAGTTGTCGACAACTCGAGAGGATTTCCCAATTAGTAATCTAAAAACAAATATCCTAATAAGGAAGGCGTCGCATCGCTGTAAGGTCGGCGTCGCATCAAGAGGAAACAGTTCGAATGAGGAAGGCGTCGCACCAAGAGGTGGAATCCTTACAATCTTTAATAGAGACAGGATCGATAGTTATTTAAAACTGATTGAATAATAGATTGATATTCTAATTGGTGTTTTTTTTCCCTAATCGATAGGAAAGGAATCTAAATAGAAATATGGGAAATACACAAATATATATAGTAAAATAACAAGGAAACAATTTAAAAGATTCGCCAATCAGAAGGTGAGTAATAAAAGGGTAATGACAAAAGGTAATAGATCAGGGATAAGGGTAAAACGTAAAACGGAAGTAAAGGATAAAACGGAAGTCGGAAATAAAGGATAAAACGGAAAACAGAGATAAGCAGATAAGTGGTAAAGTCCGACAGCAAGTAGTTGACTAGAGTAAGGATGAGAATGTAGAATAGATTCCTTACAATCTTTATAATGAATCGGGCACGCTGTTCGTTTTGTCGTCGTTTTAATATTCTTTTCTTTCTTGGAACTTGATATTTTATAACTTCTAAATAAGTTATCAACTAAAACTAATTAAACTCTAAAAATAAGTTCAAACTAAACTATCTCAAAAACTGTCTTCCCCTCTTCCTCTATAGGAAAGGGATCTAAACAATAATAAGGAAATACAAATATATTTAAAATAAGAACTGATTATCGACGAAGTCGTCGACAATCTTCAGAAACTCCTACTCTGATTAGTAACCAATAGAGTAATCAACGGGGAAAAAGGGATACTTATCACTAAACAAGACGTTCCTCTATCTTAAATGGCGCCTGATCCCTTGCAATCTTTGTGATGATTCGAGCGATATTTAAAACTATTTGAAATAAAAGTTGATATTTTATTTGATGATCCTCCCTCTTAATCAATAGAAGATAAAACTAAACAGTAGAGGAAAATACATAGGTATTTATATAATAAAGAACAGAGTGTCGACGAAGTTGTCGACAACTCCAAAAAGGGATATTCAATAACGGAGCTGGATCTCTTAAGTTCCAATGATGACAAATTATCTCAAATGAGATTACTAATGATAGAACCGGGCCTTAAGGTTCCAAATAAAGAGGGCGCCGAAACGAGGGGCTGAATCCTTACAATCTTTGTGATGAATCGATAGTTATTTAAAACTGTTTAAAATCTTTTAAGATCAAAATTCTGTATTTGATTTGATAATCTTCTATCCAAATCAATAGAAGATGAAACTAAATAAGACTAAGGAATATAAACCACTATATATAGTAATCATAAAGTCAACGAAGTTGTTGACAACGTGGGAAAGTGGAATCTCAAATAAAGAATAGCGGAAAGTAGAGAGAATAAGGGAAAGTAGAGAGTGGTCTTGTAACAAGATTGGTGTTGCGTCGCTAGAAGTCGACGTCTTATTATAAAGAGACGAAGATTCGTATAACGGGTAGGAATCCTTACAACCTTTAATAGAGACAGGATGGCCAAGTTGGTTAAGGCACCCGACTGTTAATCGGGAGATCGTGAGTTCAACCCTCACTCTTGTCGCTTTAATTTTTTGATACTCATACTTTTTTTTTCTTTGCAAGCACTTATTTCTATATATATATTTATCTAGAATTTTTGTTTTTAGGATATCTTCCCCGTTATTATGATAGGAATACGAGGATGTATGGTACATATATAAAGCCACACTATCTGTTAAAAATGACGGATTCGATATCTCTTTCCTCTATCCTTTATTAACCCTTTAGAGCGCGCGTGCGGCACGCGGCACTTTATGATGTTGGCAACAGATCTGATTCTCATCCTTGATTTTATTATTATTTGACAGGATTCAAAAGAGTGCAGGTATCAGAGAGAGAAAGAGATAATACTTGCTGGTTTTAAAAGATAGGTTTTTATTTTTTATTTTTTATATATAAGTCATAATAGGATACTGAAATCAACATAATTGTATTATATTATTACCATTGCTTCATCTGATTACTCAACTTGTTCCGAGTGTGTGTCTCTCTCTATCTTTCTCTCATCCTCATCAAAGCATTGATAGACTACACTCTGTTGGCTTACAACACCACAACCAAGATAAATCCGCACAAAAAATAATCAACTTTTTTTAGCAAGTTTTAGATATGTATACTAGATCAACTAAACACAAAAGTGGAACATCAACTCCAGATGGACTGGTGGAAGCTGACAACTGTCAATGTATGGAATGCTTAACGTACAACCCTCCAACTTTTTCACTAACTCCACAAGAACCTCAGAATATGACTAGTTATTTCATGACTAAAGATGAAGAAGTTTTAGTGTTAGAAGATGTCTTACCACCTTTCCATACGCACAACAATCTATTGAATAGAACATTAACCCAAGTGGGTACTGATACCGGTGCTCCATCCGAATTACCTGACTATCAAACTGCAATCAAGGAATCGCTGGTTAATATCATAAGTAACAACCATCCTATCGATCAAACCCACAATACATTACTACAACAACAACAGCAACAACAACAACAACATTCAAGTAACCACTCTACAACAAGCTCTGGAAGTTTAACGGGTACTGCTTTAGAAAATACCGAACCAAATAATAACAACAACAGTTCAAATTCTTTTTCACATGACAAGGAAAACTTAATTTTGAATAATTTGGATAGATTACAAAAAATTAACTCTCCATTGAGGATCTCAATCAATATCACAACTGTTTATCCTGAAATGTGTAAACCATTACAGAAAGCAAATCCATTGAGAGAGTTCCAACCAGGTGATACCGTTACAGGTTCAATCATAGTGGAAAACAGTTCAACTATGCCAATACCATTTGAAATGTTTTTGGTTTCTTTGGAAGGGTTTGTTACAGTTCCAACCAACAACAGCTCCAAATTGAAAAGGAAAACGTTCATGAAGATGTTCGATTTTGGTGCTTGTTACCACGATGGTTACATACCAACAACCAACGTTAAAACCCCATATTATGCTAAATTTGATAAACTCGATAATTCTACATATGGGTTCCCAGAGACTAGAATAATTGAACCTGGAGGAAAACATAAGAAATTCTTTTATTTCAAATTACCGAAAAGGTTGTTGGATCAATCTTGTGATCATCAACTAATGGAACATTTTGAAACGTTACCACCTTCGTTTGGTATGGATCAAGAGTGTTTCAATTTTAGAGGACAGGAGATTGTCATGAATGAATATTTAGGTTATGGTAGATTACAAGATTCTGGTACACCTGTTTTAGTTAACGATCAAAACGAAAGAGGACAATCAATCAGTTATGCCATTAGTTGTAGAATGATTGGTAAAAACAATGAAGTTTATAAGAACTTTTATCAAAAGGATACATCTCACGATTATAAATTCATCATGATTAAAGAAGTTCAAAGTTTCATTAGATTGATACCAAATGAAGAAGTCCCATTACCAGATTATTCATTGGATAATGAACATGCTGGACAGGATTCCAATACAACTAAAATTGTTTTCAAAAGACCAAACACTAAAGTTCAATTAGACAAGATCTCAAAGATGGCTACAGAAACTATAAATAGGTTGAAGCAACGTAAAGAACTAATGAATATTGGAGTTAAGGATGATACTGAATTGAACAATTTAACCTTGAACTCTATAGACTATTCTAATTATACCGTTAATCAAAGTGACGATAAGAAGAAAGACCAGTTGAAACTAAATACGGTGATTCAACCAACTTTAAATACTGAAAACAAGTTAATCTCATCAAAAGTTTTAATTCCATTGAAATCCAAGAAGAAAACTTTTAGTTTTGCACATAGTAAACTATACGATGACATGGGTATTTTATCATTCAAGGCAAACTTAAACACTGACAAGAAACTTGAATATAACGTCCCAAAAGTTTTGAAGAAAATATCAAGTGACAATAATTCTGGCAGTAGTGAACTAAATCAAGTTCCATTGTCTTTACCTCAATCACCAGTTTTGGCACCACTAATTAGTAGAAGTTTATCAGGGTTTGATTTGATTCCAATTGATTCAGTGACTAGCTTAGTTTCAACAACATCAGAGTTGGAACTAGGTAACGTTATCAGCAGCTCAATGGTAACAGAATCCCCATATTTGAACCAATTGGATATTGAATTGAAGTGTATTATTCCATCGAGTTTGCAGAATTCATCATCGATGAAACCACCTGAATTACTCTCGATCAAACGGGTTTTGAAATCGTTTACTATTTCATCAAGATACTCTATACCAGTCATTTTTGATTATGAGACATTTTTGTCAACTTTTGAAAAATCAAATCATACTTTAAATCAAATCAAACAAAAGTTTTTGGATCATTTGAATGAGTTGAAGAAGTTATCTGGTGAAACTAATAAAGGTATTGAGAAGCAGTTGTTTTATGATTTATTGTCTATTTCAAATATGAAACTTTTAGAGAAGAATTTACCAATTTTCAAAGATTTTGAGTTTAAAGAACAACCAAAATGGGAGTTGATTCAAAATGATGATGAGAACAATCAAACATATTATAAAACTAATTTTAAAGTTGATCTATTTAAAGATAAGCATGCTCTTAAAAAGCTTGCTATTCTTCCTAATTTTAATAGTTGTTTCTATCATAGGTTCTATTTCATTAATTTGGATCTACATTTGAAAAAGTTTGGTACTAGTGGTATCAGCTTGAATATACCTGTTGAGGTTGCCAAATATTCAGTTGATAAACATGATGAGTAAAATTAGCTTGCACCTTTTTTAGACTTTTATACTGTATAGAGAAAATGTATGACAGTACAGTTTTCTTTTCTTCGTAACATATTATAAAACAGAAAAACAGGTACAGTATATTAAGAATATGTATACAAAAAATTAACAAAGAAAAAAGAATAAAAGGAATTATAATAAAACAAAACCACAAAATTACACTAAAGAAAAACAGGGGGAGTGACTTATCATCTATATACAAAACAAAAGAATATGATTTGATTCACCCCAACCCTTTTTTTGTTCATCAACTATCGATTTCTCTATTCAGTTCATTGAATTATCTTTTTTATTATTATTTTTTTCAAAATAATTTTAACTCATTTAGTTGTTGAAATCTCTCGATTGTAAATTACGGGTCATTGTAGGTAATGCCACTCTAATGCCATCCAAGTTTTTGCTCATATGGACTTGACATCCTAATCTACTAGTTTCAGTCAAACCAAAAGCTAAATCCAACATATCATTTTCATCATCATCAGGTTCTGGTATTTCATCATAGAATTCAGGATCCACTATAATATGACAGGTTGAACAAGCACAAGACCCACCACATGCACCCTCCATATCAATGTGATTGGCTTGGGCAATATCCAATAAGTTGTCACCTTCACAGACTTCAATAGTCTTTTGATCACCGGTTTTAGTTATAAAAGTTATATGTAATTCTTCACCAGGATTTGGTTTTTTCAAGTGTCCATGTTGTGAAGGTATTGATTGATGGAAGGATCTGTTTGACGATATGACAAAGTTTGAAAATCTTGGTATTTGTGAGAATTGTTCTCTCATTAGTCTCTTTGAGATTATAGTTTGTTTTGCGATTATATTTCTAAGCATTTTTTTTTTTGTTTCCTGCTGTTTCTATTCTTATTATTTATCGTCTATGCAGTTGGATATATGATCTACTTTCATATAAGAAATGTGCGTTTGTAGTTGTTTAAAGGAGAATTGAATGAAAAAAAAAGACCGATGGAGAGTGAATTGATTCATTTTTTTTTTGGGATTTCAAATTAGCGAGAGTGCGGCTTGTGCAGCTTTTATAGGGATGGCGGTTTGCCGTAGAAGTATGTGTATGTGAATAATAGAGATAGAAGAGATAAGTTTATTTGATAGCAGCGTAGATAAGGAAGGTATGTTTATGAATTGCCTAAACTGACCTTGAATAACTGTTGTTAAATTCAAGGTATGGAGTACAGAAACGTTTTAAGGATGACTCTAGTTAAATGAATCATATTCCCCAGCCACTGATGACTATGAAGTGAAAATTTATTGGTCAATAACTCTAATATGGTGCATTTATCCTTTATTCAGACAACCGTTCACTTTTATACACGTTTATCTGCTTATAAAATATACAGATATACAATTGAGCATCATTACCGAGTCTTATGTTTTGTGGTTTTTCATTAAAAATTCTTGTTGACTAGATGTTAAGGATATATTGAGCGTCGTTGGGCACCAAACCATTTGTAGTACTAGTAGTAGTAGTCGAACGTTGGAGAGCGTGTCGGACTTGCACATAACTGTACAACAGATCAATACAAACCCTTCAACAAAAAACATATTTTTACATGCAACGTTAAAATCACTGATTAAAATGCCTATATAGCTATCAGATCAGTGTTCATCACCCGAAGAATGTAACCCCCACATATTATTCAGTGTATGAAATGTATATATTCCCTACACCGCCTTTTCTCACCAAAAACTATATGGCATAATCAACATTGTAACTTCATTAACTTTGTAAAGAGACAGTTGAACCCCCCGTAAATTTATGGTATTACAAAAAGAATAAACTTAGAAAGTGTTTAACTTTGTTAATTTAATATTCTATTGAACATAAACCATATATATAACCAACTATCCACGTTTGAACATCCAACATAAAAATTCTCTAACGACTCTGTGTATGTAAGCAATTACAAATCATATTAAACACCGCCACTGTGGGATTGTCTCGCTAAATTGGCAATTGAATGCTTTGTTTATCAACAACCTGTACTCTGCTTCTTTTGTTTGACTGATTAGATAAAGTTCAATTGAATAGTAACCGTTACATCCCCCATACTATATTCAACAATCACTTTTCATTCCATCCACCCATTGAGGAGCAACATATTATATCACATTAACAATAACAGAAAAAAAAATGTCTGATTTGTTTGATACTTACGAAACAGACTTCAAGTTAACCTACTCTGAGGCACAGCAAAAAATCCAACAAATTTATGGACTAACTGATGAAAACAAGAGAATAACGTTAATGAAACAAGTCGAACAGCATTTAGATGACCTAAACGATCAATTAGATGCCATGACCTTGGAAATACAACAAATTTCAACACATCAAAGATCCTCATACAACGCTAAATTAAGAACCTATAAGAACGATATAAATAGTTTGAAAACAGAGTTGAAGAATTTAATGGATGATAATGATAAAGTTACATTATTTGGTACTTCTCACCAAGCTCAAGTCAACGACTATAATCAAAGGCAAGCATTATTGAACTCAAATAACTCATTAGATAGATCAACAGAGAGATTGAACGATGCCACTAGGATTGCATTGGATACCGAAGATGTTGGTTCATCAATTCTGAATAATTTGAGATCTCAAAGAGACCAAATTTTAAACGCTAGAGAAACATTAACTGAGGCTGATACTTATGTTGATAGATCTTTGAAAACTTTAAAGTCAATGACTAGAAGGTTGGCGACCAATAAAATGATCACCTATGGTATCATTGCCGTTTTAATCATGTTGATTTTCTTAGTTTTGATTAATAAGTTTAGATGATTATATACGTATGTGTGTATGTGCATATATACTGAGGGGTTGTTTTATGTTTTATGTCAATATTTTTATAGTTCCTTTTTTGTGGGCGCAATTGTTTTCCTTTGGATCCTTTGCTTTGTATACGATTCACTTTAATTCTTAATTTTTTGTATGCTAGTTTTTAAGACCTTACTAGAAAAAAAATACTTAATAAAATGGTTGTTCGAAGTATAAAAAGAGTGCCCGTTAAAACACACACTGTGATAAATAGAGTAGAAAATCAAAACAAAAAAAAGAAAGACAACAATGGTATACATATATTTAGTAAGCAAAAGGGATAAAAAAAAACATTATTTTCCAATTTCATTCTTAGTTTCAAACTCTTCACTTGAAACGTTAGGACCTTCTTCAATTTTATACTTACTCATTGCATCCCTAACCTGAGCCATGAAATCATGCTGATGATCGTCATTATAGTCACTATCGAGTGTCTTTGTTGATGATTTTCTACTCAAACCAGGTAGCTTAGTATTAGCAGCTCCCATTTCATCTTCGTCAAGTTCCAATTTATGGGCAGCCAAGTGTAACAACGACTTACCTGATTTTCTTCTAGACAGCAGTGGGAATGGTGCTGGTCTTGGAGTATAGTTCTTGATTTCATCTTCATCCAAGAACGTGGTTGATTGACGACGACGAGGAGTATTTGGTGGTCTTGTTGAAACACCAACGTCTTGAATGAAACGAGCCACTAAAGAGGTCCAACCACATTGCCATTTGGCACCTAAACCACGACCAGTTTCACCGTCAAAGTATTCGTAGAAATTAACTAAATCTTTGAAATGTTCATCTTTGGACAGCAAATTGAACGCAGTATCGTTTTCATCGTCACCATGGTATGCACGATGACCCTCTTCATCAGGAACAAAAATATGGATTAAACGCTGTTGAATTTCTTCAGCAGCTTGTGCCAAATTCAAGTATTCACCAGAACCTTTTGGAACTTCAATCATTAAATCAGATCCATAGTATAAGTAGAATCTCAACAAAGATTCAATAAGTAAAAAATTAGTTGGGAACCAAATTGGTCCTCTCCAATTGGAGTTACCACCAAACAACCCACTGTCAGATTCACCAGGTAAATACTTAACACAATATTCTTGACCACTGATATTCATGGAAACAGGATTTTTGTCATGGTATTTGGATAAGGATCTAATACCATATTGAGATAAGAATTCATCCTCATCAAATAACTTTTGTAAAATTGCTGTTAATCTATCTTTGTTAACTAATGCCAACAATAACCTATCACCGGAACCTTTGGTTTTCATGGAAGATAAGTTTCTTTCAACCATATCCTTTTTGTTTTCAACTAACCAAAACAATCTTTTCTTGAAGTTAGGGAAACGATTCAATAATTCAGGTTCTAAGGTTGAAGTTGCAAACAATGGAATCAAACCAACTAATGAACGAACTTTCATTGCGGATGTCCTATTACCACCCCAGTGAATTTTATCGTAGAAGAATTGATCTTCTTCATCCCATAAAGATTCTTCAGTTGGTTTATCAACAGAATCACATCCGCTTACGTTTGTTAGGAAAGTCATGGCATCTGCAATCAATAAATAATGTTCAAAGAACTTGGATGCAATATCTTCATAGACAGGGTTTTCTTTAGCTAATTCCAAAGCAATGTTCATCATAACCAATGCATACCAAGCTAACCAACCAGAGGAATCAGATTGGAATAACTCAACATTTTCAGGCGGTTCTGATCTATTGAATAAACTAATGTTATCTAAACCTAAGAAACCACCTTCAAAGATACCGTTACCATCAGGGTCTTTTCTATTGACCCACCATGTGAAATTGATCAAAAACTTTTGGAAAACTCTCTCTAAAAATGCTCTATCTTGAGTTCCATACATTTTCTTCTCAATCTTGTAAATCCTATAAGCCGCCCAAGCTTGAACCGGTGGATTAGTATCACTGAAATTCCATTCATAAGCCGGAATTTGACCTTGTGGAGACATATACCATTCTCTTGTCAATAAATCCAACTGCTTCTTAGCGAAATCACAATCAATCATAGCAAATGGAATAGTATGGAATGCTGAATCCCATGAACAATAGAATGGATATTCGAAATCATCTGGCATGGATAAAATATCCTCGTTATATAAATGCTTCCATTCTTTATTTCTTCCATTAGCACGGCCAATTTCAGGTGGTATATCTGAATTTGGATCACCTTTATACCAATAGTCATGAATGAAATGATAGTATTGTTTAGACCATAACAAACCACTGAAAGCTTGTCTTTGAACGTTACGCAACTCTTGTGGGATTGGCAAGGGAGAAACATTCCAATAGAACTCATCAGCATCTTTGATTCTTTCTTCAAAAACTTGGTCAAAATATTCTTCATCAATTTCAATCTCTTTGCTCTTGGTTAATTTGTAACGAATGGTAACGTAATCGCCAGGAGGAATACCCCCATTTTCATCGAACGTGAACCAACCACAAGCTTTGGTACCAAAATTTTCTGCATTACAAGCAGATTCATCTTCTTCAACGATATAATCATGGAACCCGTCCTTTGTGAACTTTGATTTATTTTCGACGTTGTACAATCTCTTGAAATTGGTTTCATTATCACAGAATAATAATTTTGGCTCAACATCGTCTGAATTTTTAGTTAAACCAGGTGCTGGAGCAAAAATCATTCTTCTATCACCCAATTTATGATGGTCAACTTTAATTGAGTAATTTGAATCACTGTATTCCTTTGATAACTTTGGTTTTTCCTTGTGCTCTTTTTTATCAGCACCCCATGACCAAGTGTTTCTGAAATAAATTTGTGGTAAAATATGTAGAGGTGCTGGAGCTTGTGATCTGTTATAAGCAGTAATTCTAAAATTTAATTCTTCTGGATCGTTTTCATCTTTTGCCATTTCAAAAAATATATCGAAATAGTTGTTGTCTTTAAAAGCATTTGTATCAGTGATTTCATACTCATGGTCATTTCTACCTCTTTTCGAATTCTCATTGTACAATTCTTCATATGGGAATTTCCCAACTGGATATTTGTATAGGAATTTGGTATAAGAATGGGTTGGTGTATTATCCAAATAGTAATACATTTCTTTAACGTCTTCACCATGATTACCAGATTTTGGACCTGCACCACCTGGTAAACCAAACAATTTCTCCTTTAGGATATCATCATTTTCATTCCAAAATGCCAATGACATGACAATGTTTTGGTGATTGTCACAGATACCACCCAAACCATCTTCAGTCCATCTGTAAACTCTTGATCTTGAAGTTTCAAAATCAAATTGCCATGCATCACCATCAGAAGTATAATCTTCTCTAGGCATACCCCAGGATCTTTGGGAGAGGTAAGTACCCCAACGTCTCCAATATTTTGCCTTTTCTCTGTCTTCTCGAAGACGGATCTCTTCTTTTGTTTCAGTTGAACCCAATGCCATTATCGATCAATTCGGAGGGATATGATTTTATTTGATTCAGTAAATTGAACTCAATAACAAACGATGCAGTTTTAATTGAACCTGATCAGATTAGAGAGGATATGTGTATATATTTAAGTACTTCAATTGAGATGTGGAAGGCCATTACGTCAACCCAATGGGCCAATGAAAGGAAGCCACCATTTATATAATCTCTTTATCTCACTCTATGTTTGTTTGATCGCATGCCGTGTGGATCTGAAATTCCGCCTGGCATACTTGTTGACACAGACACGCCAACGCAAACTTTCATCCCAACATAAATAGTACAGTACCTAAACCTTCCCGCCTCGGTCTCCGTTGCCTCTTGCCTATTATCCCCTCCCCCCTTCGCCCCTTCCAGGACTTCCTTTCTTGTTGCCAACTCCGAGAATGACTAAGAATATAGTAATATGTATAATCTGCGATTACTCCCGTGTTTCTATGAGCCAATGAACACTATACAATCTATACAATATTATAAACTCTAGCAAGTTTGTGAATAAAATCTCGAGACAGCGGGGTTTTACGGAACCTGAAACGGATATACTGAACATACAAAAGCAATACATATAGATCTTGATCAGTGGTTGCTCATCGACCGCTTGGGAGACGCGTCGTTATTAATTTGGGGGTGGTGGTGCACCCTTTTGATAAGATTGATATACCAGTCGCTGATTACAAAATCTTTCACTTGATTGACGAATGCAATTTACTTATGCCTTTGATTGTATTTAACAAAAAATAACAACTGTATGCGTATATAACTAGATATATTTAAAATCTCCATCTCCATCAATTATCGTTCAGAAAAATGATTTAAAACTTTCATCCTCTTTCAAATGTTTTTCAATCATTTGATAAATCACCAACAACATATTAGGGAATTTGTCCATAAAGTAAAAATAAAATCCGTTGGGTAGAGGACTCACTTGAGCAAGCAGATCATCAGGTAAATCTTGGTAATGATGATACTTGTTTCTCATTGCTCTGAGTAAGTCCATCAATTTGTTATTGTTGTATTTTCTATACTTACCCAAATTATCCATGAACAATTCATCAAACTTACCGAACCAACCTTCTTTGCCTAAGATCTCAACAGAGAATGACTCTAAAGTCAGTAGTAAATTGGATGGTGGATCACGACGTTCGATTTCAAACCTATCTGAAACTTTCAATAAGAAATCCAATTTCTTTTCAATACTCCAAAAATATGGATGCTTCAAAATTTGAACCATGTTTGGTCTTTCCTTTGGATTTATTGAAATCATTGAAGATATCAAATCTTTGGATTCAAAACGATCATTCTGGATGTTTAATAAGTCCAAATTATAGTTATTCTTAATGATATTACCTTCTCTCAAATATCTATCACCAAAAGGATGGCAACCGTTGGATAAAATGTAATAAAACACACAACCTAAACTGAATATATCAATTGATCTGGTTAATCTTCTATTGTTTGTTTCATTAGTGGTTGTTGTGGACGAAGATGAAGTATGGTTAGATTCCGACATAATCGAATTAGAATCACTGATATCGTCAAGAAGTAACTCGGGGGCTCTCCAACCGGAAGTACCAGCAGCTTGTGCAGTTGTAGCACGGAAAGACGATTGATCATTTTCCAATTTCTTACATAAACCAAAATCAGAAATCAATAATCTAATTGAAGAATCGTCTTTGTTATTGAACTTTGGTGGAACTACTAATATATTCTGAGGTTTGATATCTCGATGAACGATGTTTAAACTGTGTAAATGGTTTAATCCGTTTGAAATCTGTTTGATGACGTCGACTTTATTCATCTTTTTATTGATTTCTAAACCGACAGCATTTTTACACTCAATAACATCCTCTAATGAAGCACCACAAAGTTCTAATGCAATGAACAAAAATCTGTTGGATTGTTGAGAGCAGAAATATCTAACGACATTAGGATGATCGTCCGATTCTTGAAGTAGAGTGATTTCATGAGATGCAACATCGTAAAAATCAATCAACATTCTTTTAACAGCAACAGGACGATTTTCAAAACTTCCCTTGAAGACAATGGTCCCATGTGAACCATAACCTAAAATCTCATTTGAAATTGTCATACTGCTGTTCAACACCATAGTTGATATCGAGTTGTTGTTGTTGTTGTTGCCACTTGCAGTTGCAAGTTCGTTACTTGGAAGATCAATGATATCATCTATGTTTGATATGGATTCCTTCTTTTTATTTTTTTTGCCACCTCTTGAACCACGCTTACGTTTCTTAGAAGTTGATGGACTTGGTGGTTGTGAACCATCTTCTTTCAATTTACTTGCATCATCGTCAACTGCTAGCGTATTAGTTGGGTTGATAATCTCCAGCGAGTCATCAATCTTGACCTGTTTTTTAGAAACTTCACTATTAGTGACTGATTTAGTATCATCAATAACAGTATCTTCCTCAAGGTCTTCAATAGTGTTGATTATTTCAGATCCATCACCAATACTTTCATCGGCCTCTTTATTATGGAATTTACCAAATCTCTCCTTTTTGATCAGAACAAAACTTTTCTCTAATTCAATAGCATCATCCTTCATTAATAGATCAACTAAATCTACAGCACTTTGTGTTCTTTTGAATAATCCGAATTTAGATAAAATTTGTGTCAATGGTGGTAACAATCCAATTCTTGATAACACCGCAACTGTTAAAATACCTATAATAGTAACCAAAACGTTCTCAAAAGCTCTATACATTAATTTTGTCAATGGCGCCACTTTGTAAGTTGATGTTGGTCCTGAGATTGGTGGATCTATTGATAAATAGTCACTTTGTGATAATTCTAATCGATTGTTGTTATTGTTGGCATTTCTACTTTTATACTTGCCACGACGTTGCTGTTGTTGTTGGTAAGGATGGTTCTTAGATTTTTGGTTAGGATATCTTGGATCATCATCTAGCATACCTGTTGGAACTATACTTGGGAATCTAGCAGGCTCGTAAATGTTTAAGTCTGAACCCGCACTAATACCACCATCACCTCCAACATTCAGAAATTGTTGATCTTCTTTGCCCCTTTTCAATGATTGATCATGGACTCCTGATATTGCAATACCCAATAGTTCTGGATTTCTGAAAACAGGGGGAGTTCTCCATCTTTCGTTTGCAATGTACTTTGCTAAAGGAGCTGATTTCACTAAAGATGGATAGTTATTTTCTGACATTGCAAACCATGAACCTTCTTTAGTTCTCTCAATAAATGTTGATTCATAATTATTGGAGACCTGGTCGGAGTTTGATGACCCTGACGTTGAGCAACTGAAAGGTTTTGTATTCAATGGATGTGGTAGCACTATAAAAGTTGACTGTTCGTTATTTTCAATCTCATCGCTATCCAAAAAAACATCGAAAACATTAACAGTCACAGACGCTAAAGATGAGACCCATTTAACAGACTTAGATTCTGAATCTAATGCTAACAACGAGTTATCATGGAAAGGCTGAATGTATAAATTATCAGTAGATTCAAAATTTTGATCGATTAAGTTTGAATGCAAATTGTTCGGACCCCATGATGTATATGTAATATTCCAAGATGTACTATTTTTAGAATGAATGGTCAATTCGTAAGTAGTCTTTCCCAATAAAATGACTGGAGGCGTTCCATTATTATCGTTGATTGTATGTTCATCAATCGGGCAGGATTCATCTAATTCACTATTCTTGCTAGCTGGGAAAGATTCTTCGAAACCGAAAGAATCTATTAAGTTACCAGTTTTGGCATTTATTCTAACGATACCTGATTTTTTAACACCAGTGTAAACAAAATCCTCACCTATTGAAAAGGGGGACTTGTGAACTAATTGTTTGATTGATGTTGGTAACTTTTGTAATCCATCTTCTTGAGTAAAGTAATAAATCGAACCTTCATCGAAAGGTTCTATCATCCATGCCATTTGAGTAAACATTCGACTATTCGCACAGTTACTATTCGATTTTGGTTGATCGTTAGATCCCGTACTTGTCTGGTCATCATTTGATGGGATGTAAGATGTTGATGCAAACAAAGATGTCAATGTGAAAGATTGAACACTGTCTGCACTTTCGGTAGTGGAATTGGCTTTGGACTCAAATAGTTCATCTTCATCAGAGCAAATGGAGACTAACGGGCCATTGCCCATTAATGTCCACACCAATTCACCAGTGTTTCTGTTCAATGCATGTAAGTTACCTTCTATATCTGATGCTAGTAGTAAATTTGTCACTTTGAAAGTGTCTAGTGATCTAGCGATCAAGGATTTATCATCAAAGACTTGATTGTTAAGCTTCCCGTTATCTATCACATTATCGTCCTCATCAAAATCATCATTTGTATAGTGGTCTGCATATTCGTAGTCGTGTTCTTCGTCGTAATAATATTCGTTATCGTATGGGTATTCGTTATTGTTTCGTTGTTGGTTATGTTGATTATGGTTATTTATTGTCTGTAGGTTGAGATTGGGATCGGAGTCTCCGCTATCGTATGCTAGCACATAAGATACTATGAATAGAACCATGAGTGTGAAAAGGGATCGACTGTATACTAGCGATCTACTAGTTCCCAGATTTCCAGATGTTGTTGATTTCATCGTTGTGGGTACTAAGTCAGTTTTATGGAAGGGTTGTATGCTACCTTGAAGTGCAAAAAAAAAAATAAATATTTATATGGAGAGAGATCAGTTATGAAACTATTCCCTATATTGATCTTAAGTGGTCAGTTCAGGTTTTGTGACAGTTTCAACAAAGGATGCAGGTTGGTATTAACTTACGATTGCTATACCAACACAAAAGTATGATCATTTACTATTTATCTTTAGAGGAATATAAACCGTTGATAACCTTTGACGGGCAACAGACCAAGAGGAAGGAAAATATCCTGATTTGATTGACGATTTTTTCAAAGCACCCCAGTAGAAGATCACCAGCCACATGATTTAAAGTACTACGCCATATATTTAATTAAGTTTATAGCCGCAGAGCGAACCTTTTTTTTCTCCCCTCCAAATTGAATCGATATTTTGTCGGATCTAATATATATTTCAGATAATTAGATTAGATTTACACGACCATTCAAGCTTCTTGAATTAGCTACTCAATTACCCTACTTTGATTAATAGTATGAAATACTATGATTAACCAATGCAAGTTTTGTTGGTTAATTCCAATTACTATGATACAATGTGAGTAATGATTGTCTTGTCCAATCGGATTTATTAATAATTATACTCCGTGATTAAAAGACATGTGAAAATTACATTTCTATTGTTAAAATTCTTTACAAATTGCCCAACATATTCCGAGAAACAAGTGTATAAATTGTGGACCAATTCTATAGTTATTTTTTTATCTTATTCTCATATTTTTACTCTGTTCTAAAAGAGGAGGAGGAGATTACCATCTCTCTCACAAAGAAAAAACACAAATAAAATAAAATACTTCTTATTAAATATTGATTAGTGGTGAGGATGAGGTTGATAAGTCTAATTTGTTTAAACCGTCAGTAACCTCTTCGATTTGTCTGTTTTCATAGTCACAAGAATCTCATGCCGCTCAAGTCCCAGAATTATCCCGTTATATTTTGATTTGTTCTGGAAATAAAGCTAGCCCCAATACTTCAATTTTTTAAACAACCGGAACAAAGCTTAAGATACTTCGATTGATACAAGTAATCCCATGGGTCTACACACCAGAGTTTCTATCTCATAGTGCAAGAGCTGCAACAGAATACTTTTTTTAAAAATAGGAAATCCAATCTACAAAGTTAAAATAACTGATTTGTTTCAATATTTTCCAACTGGTTAGAAAAATGGCATCTGAATTATCCTTTGAATTATTCATCTGGTTCTTGAGCGTCATTGTTGACATCTTCTTTAGGGAAGTTTCCACTAGAGGCTCATTCCATGTACCAACACAAAGTCCCACAATTGTGGTCATCGCCCCTCATGCCAACCAATTCCTGGATGCTGCTTTGAGTACTTTATTGATTTATAAATTAACAGGAAGAAGGGCTGCTTTCATAGAGGCCGCAGTTTCATTCAAAAGAAAGGTTATTGGTGAAATTAGCAGATGGGCAGGTGCAATTCCTGTTGAAAGAGCACAAGATTTGTTGGAAAATAAAAAAGGTACAATCAAATATGAGAATTATCCTGAAGATGAATTGACTATTATTGGGGAAGGTACTAGTTTTACAAAAGATTTAGAAGTCAAAGGTTTAATTGGCTTACCTCATAATATGGGTAATGCGAAAATTGGTGAAGTTATTGATGATAATAAATTTAAATTGGCTAAACCTTTCCAAAAATCCAAAGGTATTGAGTTGTTAATCAAAGGTACAAACTATAAAGCTGCCAAAAGAATCGACAACAGCACTCTTTTCAAAAGTGTTTTCGATCATTTACACGAAGGTGGATTGATTGCCATTGCAAGTGAAGGTGGGTCTCACGATAGAACCGAATTATTACCTTTGAAACCAGGCGTTGGTATTATGGCGTTGGGTACCACAGCAGAATACCCTGGCACCGAAGTCAGTATTGTTCCATGCGGTATGAACTATTTCCACCCCCATAAGTTCAGATCAAGAGCTGTATTAGAATTTGGTGCCCCAATTGTTGTTAGCGAAAAAGATGGAGCAATGTATAGACATGATTCCAGAAAAGAAGTTGACAAGTTGATGGAAAAGATTACAACCTCATTAAAATCTGTCACTGTTCAAAGCCCTGATTTTGAAACTTTGCAAGTTATTCAAGCAGCTCGTAGATTATATTCATACCCAAGAAAGCCAATTCCTCTACCTTTGGTTGTTGAAATGAATAGAAATCTTTTGATTGGTTACAGCAAATTCAAGGATGATCCAAAAATTCAGCACCTCAAAGAATCTGTTATGCTTTACAACAAAAGGCTTCAATATTTAGGACTGAAAGATTATCAGGTTGAAACTGCTTCCAAGAATTTAATATCAACACCTATTTTATTATTGACTAGATTTTTGAAATTGATAGTCTTAGCAATGCTCAGTTTACCAGGGACAGTGGTATTTGCACCAGTTTTTATTACATGTAAAATTATTTCGAAACAAAAACAAAAAATAGCTTTAGCAAATTCTACAGTGAAAATCAAAGCCAATGATGTCTTGGGTTCTTGGAAAGTTCTAATTGCTTTAGTCATCACACCTGCATTGTATTTTATCTATTCACTTATTGGTACTTCACTCATTCTTAGATATAATCTTGTTCCTAAACAATTGAAATTTGTGGAATTTCCAGTCTTATTGTTTTGCGCTTGTTGGTCTTTATTAGCATCAACAACATACGCCGCATTCAAAATCGGAGAAACTGGTATGGATATCTTTAAGTCTTTAAAGCCTTTAGTTATCAACATGTCTCCATTCTCAAATGACTTGAATGAGTTGAGAAAAACCAGGGAACATTTGTCTATTGAGGTTACTGAGGTTGTTAATGAGCTAGGTCCAAAAGTCTTCCCTAAGTTTGATACCAGCAATTTATCCAAAATTCAAGATAACATTGAACGTGAACACGAAGAAATTGCAGCATTCAGACCCAGATCCAGATCCCATTCCAGATCAACTTCAAGAGCCGTCTCTAGATCAAGTTCACAACATTCATTGGACTCTGGTTTCAGTGAAGTAGATTGCAGTTCCAAGTTACCTAACTTATCTGATGTTTCGTTATTCCAAGATGTGTTACAAATGAAAGACTCCCATGACAATGAATCAACTGATAATTTGATTGAGATGGAAGGCTCATCATCTTCCTACTCATCATCCAGAAATCCCAACGTCAATGGCAGTAGAGTGAAAAATGCAGTTTTGAAAAGAAACATCAATCACTTTGAATTATCGAAGGACGACAACAAAAACAAAGATTAAATAGTTAACCTCTTATTTATATATTCAAAAAATAGAACAAAATATGATGATCTGAAATCTAAACCCTAAGTGTAATTGATTTGAATTGCTATTAAGGTAAGAGGATAATGCAGTAAATTAGTTTTTCATCACTGGAGCGTCGTGTACCTACGAATAAAACTTACACCTTGAACCAGATAGCATGATTGATGACATAATTACAAAGTGCGATTTTGTTTGAGAGAAGAAATAGGCGAATTTCCTACAGATTAGCTATTGGCTGATCGTTTTGAACCGGAATTGAACAGGTGGGTCAAACAACAAGTCAAGTTTAGCACAATATAATATCGAAAGAAAAACGATAACAGCACTTTAAAAGCAAGTTCAATTGAGAGATAGACCACACACTCATTTTGTAGATAACATACGTTAGAAAGGTTGAGCCTATAAAAGAACAAAACAAACTTACAATGAACCATTTTGGCGATAGCGAAGATAACATCTGGGGTGATACACCTACAAACCCATCTTCCAGTGTTCTGTTCAACCCTGGTGACAATCCTTACAACTCAGTTTATGGAACTGCTAACATTCTTGAGGATGATGCCGGAAACCAACTAAAGGACGATACACTTGAAGAAGTTGATTTCAATTCTGATCCTACCCCAGTTGTTGCTCCAGCCACCGTGATTGACGAATTGAGTGAAACTATGAAGTCAATCTCAGTTAATGACTCAAATGACAACTTTTTTACTCCAAGTACTCATATATTGGCTACCAATGGCTTCCAAGGTGACAATTATAATGAAGATCACGATGCAGAAAAAACAGAAGATAACAGACCTCAAGATGTCGATAAACCCGACCTATCACCTGAAGAGATTGAACAAATGAAACAGAAAAAGAAAGATTTATTATCTTCATTGACTCACAATGATGAAGAAGAAGGTAATATCTTATCCAAATCCATCTTATCTGATACTCCAAATCAAAATGAAAACTTATTCTCTTCTTTTGCTGATAAACAACTAGAGGAGAGTCCTTTGAACGATGTGTTAAACTTGGCGGCAACTGAACCACTATCTACAAGATCATCTGAAGTTGATCGTTCAATTTCTTTGGTGATTTCACCCAACAAGAAGACCAGAATGTTTAGACCGAGAAGAGTGACCAAAATCGCTGGTGCCACTCCCGTGTCTTCTCCCGTGCCCACTTCTAATTCCAACCCTCTTGATCCGCTATCATCAAAATCAGTAGACGAGGATCAAGAAGAATCATTTACCTATGGTTCAAATTCTTCAAAACAAGCACTATTGAACTCAATTAACAAACCACTATTTGACATAAAAAAGAAACCTGATTTAACCAGCAAGAGCTCAGCGCCAACAGCTCCAACTCCAACGAAAGCTGTAAAACAACCATCAAAGCCAATTGATCAATTCGATATTACCGTTGGAGACCCAACTAAAGTTGGAGACCTGACAAGTTCCCATATCGTCTATTCAATTACAACAAAAACAAAATCCAAGTTACTGAAGTTTGAAGAGACTACAGTTACCAGAAGATACAGTGATTTTCTTTGGTTATACAATCAGTTACTGAATAATCATCCTGGTCACATCATCCCACCTCCCCCTGAAAAACAAGTATATGGTAGGTTTGATCAAAAGTTCATTGAAAATAGAAGATTGGCATTAGAAAAAATGCTACTCAAGATTTCCAAATCAGAATTTTTACAAAAAGATTACGATTTCATTATTTTCTTACAAAGTGAAAAGTTCAGTGTTGAATCCAAAGAAAGAGAATTTATTCATTATCATGGCGATGGGGCAAACCCTCAATTAATGACAGGGACAGATGCTGCCAATGATTTCTCTGCATCATCAATCATAAACCAATCTGCTTCACAATCCAGTGGAGGATTTTTGAGTTCATTGATCAGTCTCAATATTCCTAAATACGTTGAAAATGATCAATTCATCATTGATAAACAAGTTTATATCGAAAATTTGGATCAACAACTAAGATCATTGTCCAAAACACTAGACTTTATCTTAGAAAAGAGAGAAGAAGTTATGTTATCTTTGAATGAACTAGTTCAAGTGCTCCATCAGCTAACTGAATTGGAAATCAATAACGAGTTGAGTGATATGTTTGCTAATTTCGCTGAACTACAAGAGAAAATCAAAGAGTTATTAGAAAGAACCAACTTGCAGCAGATTTTAACATTAGGTTCTACCATCGACGAGTATACAAGAACTATGGGATCTATTCGAAACTGTTTTGAAACTAGATTCAAACTTTGTAACAATATCCTGAACATGCAAAGCAGCCATTCCAAAAAACAAAAGAGTTTGATCAAGTTCAAGGCAAAGAACCACAACCAATTTGACAAAATTAAGAAATACGAGGACGAATTGGCTAATATTGAAGATATTATCAGTAAGCAAGAAACTTTCAAGAACGAATTCAACAATAACTTAAAAGCTGATTTAATGAAGTTTGAAGACTATAAGATTGACGATTTCAAGAGCATGATTGAAATCTATTGGGAAGGTTTAGTTGAATCGCAGAAGGAGTCTATTGAACTTTGGGAAAGCTTTTATGAGAAGTGTAAGTTTGATGAAATTTAAAATGTAAAAATATCAACCTTTCTGTGAGATTATATACTTGCAATATGTGTTTCCGTTTTTTTTGTTTTCTTTTTCAAAATTCATTTTCAACGTGATGTTTATATATTTATTTTTCAGTTCACTTCTTTGTTTGTTTGTTAATTTTCTATTCAAATTTTAGACTCTTATATTAAAATGACGTCGAACGACAAAAGAACAAAAAGAATTGTAACTATGAAGTCACAATGCTAATATACAGAAAAGTTAGAGAGTAATTAAATTCAGGATTATGCTAACAAAACTTCCCAACCCCAATCTTTCATTACCGTAGTCCAGTGAGTCCAGCTTTTTAATCTATTGTCATCATAGAAGTCAGTATCACCACTTTCACCACCATTGACACACTCGCTGATTCTTTTACTTAGATTAACAAACCCTCCAGTAACCCCTTGATCGTCATCATCTGCATCATCGTTATTATCTTTACCACTACCATACTTATCCTGTTCGCTCTTTCTCTTTAATAAATCCTTTCTTGACCAAACTTCCTTAACGACTTCCACAGCTCTATCGATATTTCCAATCCACATTTTAGAACTCAACAGCTCCCATCTTTTCTTAACCCAGTCTCTCTCTTCCCCTTGCTTAGCTTCGCAAGAAGCAATTAACAAGGGGAAGATATGCGTGACACAAGTTCTTGAAGATGTTGGGATTGATGCTAAGAGCATTAAGATCTGTTCAGCGATTGCGTGTGATGACTTTGATGGGATTTCGGGAACGGCCTGATGTAAATATAACAACGTTGCATGTCTATACGCTTCAGCAGTAGCAACAGCAGACGCTAGATCAAACAATGGATCTTCAATTTGGAAATTTTTCAATGATGGTGGTTTCCAATTTTCCAACTCTTTCTTCAATTCAACAGCTTTAGACACAATACTCAAAGAATTCTTATTTTCTTTTCTAACTTTGGCAATCAACGAGGCAACACTACCTATAATAGGAAACAATTTTTGACCAACACCAAGTAACGGATCGATTTCATCACCTTGTTTTAAATTGAAAGACTGGAATCTTTCCATTAAAGTGAACGATTCGTTTGATTTCTTCTTTATTGGTCTTAATGATTCATCACTGGCTGATTCTTTATCATGGAATGACGAAAACCCATCTTCCAGCTCTTCAATTTGTTCTTCAACATCCTCTTCATCACCATCACTTGTCATTCTAGCTAGAACGTCAAAATATACCCAAGCATGGAACAAGAATTGGAGTTCTCTAGGAATTCCCCTCTCTGAGTTAGACAACAACACACTTCCTGATCGATTACTAGAACACGAACTTGATCTTGACCGATGATTGCTTTCAGTTTCATCATTGTCACCCACTGTGATATAGTTACCTTTATGTCCATTCTGTAAATTGTTCAACACTTGCAGGATCATGGTTCTAGCACCTTTCAAATGAGCGATACCCGTGGAAACATGCCTATCCCAAGCTTCACCCATCGCCAACGCCAAACAAGTAGCCAATGCCACATCTGGAGGTGTAGTTTTCTCACTCAAACCATGAACCAACTCAACGATAGCATTCTTCATATGTTTCATACCTTGAGAACGTAACTGCGCATCACCTCTAGCAACATGGAAACAAGTCATTGCACTGATGGCATTCAACATGACAGGGTACTCTTGAGAAAGTGGGAGCATTAAAGTTCTCCATGGATTTTCAGTTGGTCCGTTCTTCATTGACATAATACCACAAGTGTACCTATCGAACGCACTGATCATTTTCATCGTTTGATCATTTAGTTCAATGGTTTTTGGTAATTGTGATGGAATTAGAGCCTCTGCTGCGGTTGGATTTTTCACAAGTGCATTGCCCAATAAACTTGGTGAATTCATCACAGGATGGTAGGGCATTGGAGATTGCTGTTCATGAAGCAGACTACCTGGCATGACAACTTGATTGAATTGATGCTGTTGTTTCTTCTGTTGTGATTTTTGGGTTGGTTCAACACCTGGAGAGTGTGGGAGTAGTTCAAAAGTAGCCGGACTTGGTGCATCAAAATTAGTAAAGGCGTTGACTAATGTCGAAAAACTTGGAGATACAATACTTGGCTTGCTCTGAGCTAGCGAATTAGTACTGCTTGTAGAACCAATGACAGTCATTAAATGAGAAGGTAGTGGTGATGGAGCAGCATTTGGAGAAACCGGAACTCTGAAAAATGAACTTAGTGCCGGGCTAGCTAACAAGTGTTGATATTGTTCCATAGCTGCTGGATTTTCACTCAGTTGGGCCAATAACTTTGGTGAATCTAATTGACCTTGTAATGTTGTTGCATTATTGAGAACTTCATATAACGGATTACCAGGAGTAAATGGCATCATCATCGGGGATCTTGCAACACCAGCTGTATCTTTGAACATATTTAGAGGTGAAGGCATATTATCATTGTCAGTATTTTTATTAGGTCTATCTTGAGATTGTTGTCGTTCTTGAAGTTGCTGCTGATATTGATGTCGCTGGGATAAAATCTGTTGATGTAGTGACTGGCTAGGAAACAACATATCAGCTGGTGATTGAATATTGAAAGGTGACATTCCAGACGGAGGAGACGGTGGCACCCTTGAAGCAACATCTGCAAGTGATGAAAGAAGCGAGTTTCTTGACTCATCGTCCAAACTGGTTTCTATACCGTGGCCTGTATTCCTTTTAGAACCAGGATTTTCTCTATGTGATCCTGATGCTGAGATTGTAGAATCATTATCTGGTGAAGAAAAAGACTTTGATAGATTCGATGGACTCACAGTGTTATTATTGCCTTTCATATCCTTAGCTTTTTGGAAGTAACCATGAACTTGCTGTTGCTGTTTTTTGTTGGATTCTTGCACTGCTTGGTTATCTGGTGGACTTATTGATCTTTGTCGCTGTTGTTCCAGTTGCTGTTTTTCTACACTATTAACCAATCCATTCAAGGTAGAAGCAATTGCTGCTGCTAGCTCAGGATTTTTACCACTTGCAATCAAAGCATTAGCAATGGCAATCTCTTGAGTAGATTTGCCTGTCACCGACATAGTAGCAGCCTCCAAAGCCCGTTGAAGAAGTGAAGATGAACTATTCGTAGTTGGTTGAGATGGACCAGCATCTTCATTCACCTTTTCGACGTTTGATTCTTTTAATTTAAAGTTTAGCTTTTGATTTTGTTTTGTCTTTGCAGAATCTTGGGTTTGCTGTTGTAGATTGTTATTTTTTTTGGAATCCTGTTCCTGCTGTTGCTGTTTTATTTGATTATTTGGGTTTAATTGGGGATTATGTTGTAAAAACTGATTTTGAAGCATTTGATGCTGTTGATCTAAAGGAAGTGGACTTTGGAATTGTACTTGTTGTAAATGCTGTTGATGTCGATTTGATAGGGGAATCTTTTGCTTTTTAGAATTTGGTAGTTCTTGGTCTTCGGATTTTATTTTACGTGATGATGACGATAAGGATGATAAATTAGATTCCATAGAACTATCTTTAGACATCTTGGTTGAAGTTGTTTGTGAAAAATCTCTCCATTTGAAGTTCATTGAATAACCACCACAGACAATATTTTTACGAACACAGTTCAAACAAAATGGTTTCTCTTCTCCACACTTGAGCCTTTTCTTCTTACATGTTAAACAACCATTTCTTGACTTTGTCTTTTTAGCCTTTGCTGCTGGAGCAGGAGGAATCTTTTTCTCTTTTTCATCAGACTTTGATTTGGTATCCAATTCGGTAAATCCAGCCGTAGATATATCTTTACCGCTGCTTTTAGTCTTTCCCATTTTTTTTCCTATATACGTACTATTTTCCAGATGAGATTATATCCACAGTGTTTTTATAAAATTGAAATTAGTTGTGAAATTTCGCTTTATACAACCGTTAATTGGCTGTTAGACTCCGAGGAAAACGTTTTTGGAAATAAGAATAATGCGTGTTGGAATCTAACAATTGGAATGCAAGAAGATACTGATACCAACTTTCTATATAACCAGTGTAGTGGATAAGAATGATGAATTGATTGGAATGAATACAAAGAGATAGAGACAAAGTGATCTCTTAAGAATGTAAACAGGGAAATTGTCTAAACCAGCAGGGACTCGACGGATAGGTATTGGTGTCTTTCCCGTAGTATGAACCACCCTATATCCACCTTTAGACACATACCCACACACACATTGACCCTAACCACAGTTGATCTGTAGGAGTTTAAACAAGTCAAATTCCCACAAACGGTATTCTTCCCCCAGATCCCAAACCTCGCTGGCCTTACAACAATAGAAATTCGTCAGATAAGATTCTGTGTGGCACACTTTTTTTTCCCAATCAGGTTATAAGTTCCCTGTCTCTCTCCACTCAACGGTTTGAAAACAACCGAACCGACCATCAAAGTCTACCACCATCACAGTCTACGACCCGACCCGGTAACTACAACTGGAAAGATCAACCTGTCTTTCATCAATACCGTTTATCTGACGAAGCCATTAGGGGGAAACATTGGAAAACGTAACAAGAAGGATACGGATCTTTTCATTTCGATTATCATTATAAAAACTAGATACATATAGACACACATATATACGTGTACCATAGCAAGCACACAAAACAACTTTCTGCCCCCCTCCCGCTTCTTTTCTTTATCTAGCGTTTGGAGGAGTTGAAGGGGAGCTTTGATTCGGAGTAACAAAAACATCTGATCCTCTATCAAATGAATAATTCTCATATAAGATAGATTCTCTATCGTGCCCTTTCATAGCACTAACACCAAGTTCAGCCAACTCCGATCTTGCTTTGTCATTCTTGTCGCTACCTGTAATTTCAGGGATAAAGGTAGATCTATCATCTTTGACAAAACCATATCTTGCATCAGGAACTTTACGGACTATTGCTAAAGTGCACGTCACAATAGTAAATATCAATAAAGCTAAAGAAAATATGGCGTTCATAATAAAATACACAATAGCAGCAACAGAAGAAACAACAGGAGGTTCTTTGAAAACATTTGAAAAAAACAGATAAAACACCGAATTTATAACATTTATAACACTGATGAAAATATTGAAAATGTTGGTTGTTTTATCCATGAATGGTTGTTTCCAAATCATGAAAACACAGTACAGTATCTCTATGACAAATATAATAACAGCACACACTTCTCCGTGATTTTGAAGAACAGCAATGAATAAGCTTCTAAAGAATAAATAAGTTAAATGAATAGCTAGCCAAGGATACATGGATGCTCTGTATTGAACATAGAGAAACCCATACCTGTTTAAAGTTTTCTCGTCACCAAATAGCAAGTAAGCAGGATTTTTGTACAATTTGATAGATCTTGAACCAATGGCTAAGATTCTGACAGTTGCATACACCATCAAGGTTATTGAAATGATAAAGAGGAAAGTTGCAAACACTGTGCAACCTGCAGAATCATTTCTAGTAAATTCCCAAATGCATAAAAACATCAATGTTGGGAAAGTTATATTAAACAATCTATACAAACAACCTTTAATGATTGATCTCCAATGCAGTCTGAATGAGACCAATTTAGAGTAGTCGATAACCCCAGATAATACCAACAACTCACAAATGGCTTTAAATGCAGAAGTTAAAACTAATAAAACAAACCCTGTAAACAAGAAAAATATGATGCCTGTCATGAACATATTCGAAATTTCAATACCCGAAAGAAATGCAACTCTTTGTATACCTCTCAAAATCAATGTTTTGCCATCAATGCTCTCTTCATTAGTGGTGTATAAAGAGGAATCACTAAAAATATCATCTAACGAATCCGATTTTACTACAGTGACCCTCTTTGCTAATCTAGTCATGAGTTTTTGAACAGATATTGAAATAACAGATTTATTGGGGATGATGGATGTGACACTACCACCAGTAGCTTGTACGTACCAGAAGATCATATTTTGCATGAATTGTGTTCTGATGATCCCAATCGACCACATAAAATTCTGAGCCCAAGAAGCTGCGATAGGGGGCACTTTAGCAACACCCATCATTGATGTTATTGCCAACGTTTGGAAATAAATGAACAATGACGCAGAATTAGAGGCAATACTAGCAGCCGTAGATGAATGACCCAATATAGAAACAATTGAAGAAACAACCAACCCAAAGCCGGATATAATTGCAATTGGCCACCCAGCGTATCTAGTTTGCACTGTTTTCCCATTTGATAAAACTGCTTTAACACAAGCTAATGGAGTTGTATTGTCAGAATCTATATCATCGTCAATGTTGTAAATCATAACTTTAACATATGCATCCAAGTCCGGAATAGTGTATGCAACACCTGGTATTTCTTTGGTGATATCATGGGATATTTCATATGTCGCTTCAACGTTTAGCTTACCAGAAGTGATTGGACAAATGGTAGAATATCCCAAGTCACAGAGATTATATTCAGTTTCGTAAACGTCCAACCCATAAACGACAAGAGAAAATACGGCTTTAATTTCACCGTTAATTATTGATGTCCCATCGATAGAGAATATGGCCGTATCATTATCCGGGTAGAAGAGTAGATCAAAATGGGAGCTGCTGAACTCAGAGTTTTCCATGCATGTTAACAAAGCCGAGGATTTGATATGCCTTTGCGCTGTTGTTAGATGAGCTAGGAAAAATATAGTTATTTGAAAGTTATGAAAATTTATGCCTGCAAAACTCAATCCCATCTTGAAACACTCAAAGCCAGAACAATAACTTAAGTCAAAAAGGGTAAGAGCCTAGTAGATTGAAGTAAACCGAGCTTGCTGGGACCTAGACAATGTGTTTTTTTTTATCTAAGGGAGTTTATAATGATTGAGTTTAATATATAGTAAATCCAATTTGAAAGATATATATATATATATGCTGTAGAAACCAAGGGAAAAAGTTACAATTGCCTTCTCAAACAGCCAACATAAGAGCAAACAAACAAGTTTATACTCCTTCATCTGTAAGGAAAAGGAAAAGGATGAGCTTGGCAAGGAAACTATCAGGCTGTGCTACTGTAAACGTATTAGTCACGTGACCATTAAACACTGTGCTTGATTACATAATAATTTTGAAATATTTTTTTTTTTTTTTTATTTAGAACTAAACAAAGAGAAAAAAACTGATAAAAAAATTGGTACTTAATTTTATATCAAGGTCGGAATTTTCCAAAACTATGGATAGGTAGATGGATAAATAGAAAGATAAATAGACCGATTTATACTTTTAAGCAGTTTCAAGAGATATTTAGAAATTTTTACTTGAAATTATGAGCAAAATAATGACAGGGGAAGAAAACAACACAACAAAGCTATCTCCATTATCTCATTCTGGACCAATCTGTGCTCTTCATGTTTTCAACAACGAACTTTTGTTCTCTGGGGAAGGTCCAAATTTGAAGATTTACAACTACATAACTGCCCAAGAACTTTATAGTAGAAAACTATTCGGAAAGAACAAAATTCATGGTATTGCCCAAACAACTTCAAAGGACAATGAGAACGTTAAATTATCCATTTGGGGTGGTAGATCTCTTTGTATAACAACGTACAGCGACGTTCAAAATACAATTGTGAAACTAGCTGAATTAACTATTGGTGATTGGATCATGTCCACTGCATTTTCAAAAGACGGAACTAGTTTATACTGTTTAACTGCCCATAATACTGTGCTGATAGTGGACCTTGAATCTGGGAAAGTTATCGAAACTAAACACTGTGGAGAGAAATCTATCCTTTACTCTGGTTCGATTAGAGTTTTGGACGATAAAGTTTTAATTTGCTCTGGTACTGTTATGCACGGTATTTTTATTTGGGAATTGAATTCTTGTGAATTGTTGCACAATCTGACAGAACATCTTGGAGCTATCTTCGGTGTCGAATCTAGTAAGGATGGCGAGTACCTTGTGACTTGTTCTGATGATAGATCGATCAAAATTTGGAACTTGATTACTGGAGAAATATTGGCAACAGGTTGGGGCCATGGGTCAAGAATTTGGTCTTTGAATTTCTATCAGTTTGATAAAGAAAATAAAACTTTCAGAATTTTCAGTGCTTCCGAAGATTTAACTGCTAGAATATGGGAGTTTGCTGAAGGTGATTCTGAATTAAAACAGCTTCAAATTTTTGATTGCCATATAGGTAGAAACATTTGGAGTGGTTCTGTTAACGATGAGTTGAAGATTGGATTCACCGGTGGTGCTGATGGTAGGATTAAGATTCATGATATTTGCGAAGAAAGTAGATCTGGCTATAAGAACATCAAATGGACCCTTGACACGATTGCGGAACAAACCGAAACAAATTTTGAAAAAGAAGAAAATATTAGAGAGTACTTTGATTTTGGTAATGGATTAATCACCATAACATCAAGCGGTAGAGTGTTGATACTGAAAGAGAACTTTTCCAAATGGGAATTTTTGTTCGAAGACTCAAGATTTACCAACTTTTCATTACTAAATGGTTTCAAAAAAGAGAAGATAGTATACATTGCCAATAAGGATGGCTGTTTAATTTTAATGAAGCTTGATTCTGATTGTAACATTGCCAAGAAAGTTGAAATCAAAGAAGATACATTTGTAAGATTGAACAATGTTTTAACGCGTGAACGTAACGGTAGATTATTCATGCTATTAGAATCAACTAACCCGAGTGATAATTTAGGATTTAAAGAAATCGACTTAGAATTGAACCTACTTAACACCACATATTTCACGAAACCAAAAGGCAACAAAATCATTGCTACGGCTTTAGACTTTGATGATGCTAATAAGTATCTAATCATTGGATCAAGATTTGCAACCGTCACTTTATATGACTTGGAAAAACCAGAGGAACCCTTAAATGTTTGGAGAAAATTTGTTAAAGGTGACGTTATCTCTTCTTTGAAACTACTTCAATCCAACAAAAAGAGCAGAGAACTTGTCCTCTTTATGACTTTAAGAGAACGTGATTATTTTGTTTTGAAAATTGATTCTAACATGAAACTATCACTTATAGAAGACAACAAAATTCAAAAAGGTTTCCTTGAAGGTGGATTCTTTGATAAAGAAGGTGATTTACTCTTGTATGGTTTCAAATCAGATTCCTTCTTTATTTGGAACGAAACCAAACAATTCGAAATAATGAGAGAAATATGCGGTGGACCACATAGACAGTGGTCATTTGATTATACATTGGACAATTCTAATAAGTTACAGCATAGATTCATATATACAAGAGCATCAGATATTCAACTAAACCAAAGTGGGAAGAAACCAACAAAAGAGTTTTTAGTTGGTGGATTACACGGTAGAGAAATTAGAAGTATGGCTGTTGTTAATGGTTCTACTACTGATGAAAAATTAATAATCACTGGTTCAGAAGACACCACAATCAAATTATCTACAATAAATTCAAACGGTGAGATTAAAGTTCACTGGTCTCAAAGACAGCACGGATCCGGTTTACAGTCAGTTCATGCAATCAACGATAAATTCATTTTGAGTTCTTCTGCAAGGGAAGAATTATACCTTTGGAAGATCACAGCTAACTTATTAGATTCTAGCTTTATCACCTTATTCAGAACGATTAAACCTGTCCATGCGAACCCTGATTTAAGAATTATGGACTTTGATACTATCGAAGTCAAAGAAGACGGTAAAATAGTTGGATTTTTGTTGGTTACAGTTTATTCAGACTCAAACATGAAGATCTGGTACTTCAGTTACGAAAAAAATACATTCAAGTTATTAGTTGACGGGAACTACCAAACATGCTGTATTTTAAACGTCAAGTTCATCACTTTATCAAACAAGACATACGTTCTGATTGGTTCTACTAATGGATATTTATCCATTTATGACATCAATGATAACATCAATAACTATTTTAGCATTGACGGTGAGTACATGAACTTGACTAACGGTGACGAATCCTTTGAAGTTTCCAAATTTGGCAATTTGGTGATCAACCAACAACTGCACCAATCCTCTATTAGAGCTCTCGACGTGAAAAAATTATCCAATAAAGGTGTCTCAGTGGTGACTGGTGGTGATGATAATGCGTTAATTTTAACATCTATTGAATTAAATGATACTGAACTTGAAGTTTCTTTCAAATCGTTTGAATCTAACGCGGCATCATCTACAATCACGGGTGTTTGTATGGTTGAAGGAGATAGGCTTTTAGTTATTTCTGTTGACCAAATTGTTAGAGTCTGGTCAACCAAAAATGATGATTTGGTGCTGATTGAAGAACAGTATACTACTGTTGCTGACACTGGCTGTGCAGCAGTTGCCAAATTTGATAATGGTAAGCAATTGGCAATGATTGGTGGTTCAGGATTCTCTGCTTGGGAACTTTAATTGTAATTTTATAGCATATATATGCGGATGTACATATAATAATTTATAGATTAATTGATAAACATAAAACAAATCATTTTAACAATTTACTCAATGCCACTACAAGTGTTCACTCGAAACTGAAGAATTCAGTTATCAAATAAATGTATCATAAATTAATGAAAAATTTCCAAAATATAATAAATATGTACAGAAGACAGCAGTGGCAACCATAAAGAAGAATACCCTTCTTTATTCCCTTACTTAATCGTTCGAAATTAACTGAACGGAAAGCACTGCTGCCATGATGCTTGTTGTATCAGAGACTCTCTCGGAGCTCTTTCGAAAAACACACCTAACCTTTTAACCCTAACAAATGTGTAATCTACTTCTTTCATTCCTCAAACTTAACCTTGTCTTTGCTTATGCTTTGGGTTGGCTTTACATAGCACGTAAACCCTACCTTTTCTTCTCGCTATGTAACATTCTGAACAAAACTTCTTCACTGACGTTCTGACTTTGTATGATCTTGCAAATGTGTTTAGTAGCGAGTTTGTGGTGAATGGGGAGAATGTTGGCTTTGTGAATTTTTGCAATCCTAGTTTGAAGTTTGACAATAGCATGATATGTTTAGTTGTATGTATATGTTTATTTGTTTATTGTTAACCACTTTCAAACACAACACATACGATTCTAGCTTGATGAGTTAGTTATATATTCATTTATCAATAACTCTCTCTGTCTTAAAATGTGCGCATAGTTAACGAAAACGCTGAAAATTTTCTGAGAGAGAAAAAAAGCCGTTCTGTGAAAATGACAGAAGATTTTTATGGCTTTTCGTTTCGTTTTGTTTTGTCTTTGTCTTCGTCCTTGGATATGAATACAAATTGGGTTTTTGAGTCTGGGGTTAGTTTGTAATTATTTAGTATATACTGACCAATTGACAATATATACATAGATTATAAACTGCTAACTGGATTATTAAGCATACTCCATTAGCCAACCATTTTATTTATTTTGATTCACTTTTTTCACACACAATGGAAGGCTGGAGAGAAGTAAGTATACACTTTTGTCTACATATATGTTTTGTACCTTTGATGTAAATCTATCAACTTTCAGTACCCACTAACACCAATCGTATTTCTATTTTTTTAATTTTAGATATCGAGGACTCCTGCTCTAAAGCTGCCCAAAAATTCACCTCCACTCCAACCCGGTCAACAGCCTCCAAAAATGATCACAACTGTCACGTTTGATGATTCCCATGAGTTGATCTGGGTTGGTGATTCGGATGGTTATATATACTCATACCATGGCATCAAATTGACTCCTTATACATCAGTGAGAGCACACAGATCAGCTGTTATCAGGATTTTAAACCACAAAAAAGGTATTGTGTCTTTATCCTCAGATTCGATTAGATTTGGAACTAGACAAGGAATCACCAAATTTGTCTTAAAATCAGACAAAGACCTCAATGGTTTAGGATGCATGTCCTATACGTCAAATACTCAAACTGAACTTTTAGTTGCTGGTTCAGCTCAATTACTCAACAACAGGATAATAAAAATTGATTTACTAAGTGGCTCTATATCAGGACATGTCGACTACTATAGTGATGTTATGTTGATGGATACCAACTTGAAATATATCGTTTTGGGTAGAGTTGATGGCTCTGTGGATATATTAGACCCTAGAGCAAACACAATTGTGAAATCGTTCAAAGTACATTCAGCTAGTCTATCAACTATTTGTGTTAAAGATAATTTCTTAGTTACAACTGGTTACTCATTGAGACACGATCAATACATACCCGACCCTTTGGTTAACACATTTGATCTCAAGAACCTTACAATGATGACACCAGTCACTTTTCCGATGGGTGCAGCACACGCACATTTACACCCACGTTTACCTAATGTTACTGTTGTTGTTTCAAACATGGGTCAGATTAATTTTATTGATATGTTCAATCCAAGTTCTATTCAATTGTATCAAGCAGAACTGACATCATTTTTGGCCCTATCTGATATGTCTGCATCAGGCGAATGCTTAGTCTTTACTGATGCTATGCAGAATCTATACTTATGGTCAAACTCTAACAATATGTTGAAGCCTCCAAGTTTTGTTGTCTACAGTACTCCATTGATATACCCAACTAAAGACAACGAGATAATACCAATGTCCAATAGACTAAGTTACGATTTTGAAACGCCATTAAATTCCATCAAATTACCTCATTATAGTACCATGTTATTATCAGCTTGGCCAGCGGAAATTAAATTTGAAACAGGTAAACTTCCAGCACAGATAGATCCAGAAATTTTGAGAAGTTGCAAAACGATAGATGGATTCACTATAGCGCGCTATAATAAGGAGAAAAATGGCCACAGAAATGTTGTTCACGAGTACGAACCACTATTTGAAAAGAAGCACAATGATAAATTCCCAAAGTTCATTAGTGAAAGAGATGATGATGATGAAGAAAATGAACTCAAGGTAAAACTCAAACACGATAAAATGAAAAATGCATTTGTTTGTATATCCATTAATGGTGATGTTCCTAACTCTTTCAAAAAAGTTGATATCTTATACAGTAAATTTGGTGTTGATGACTTTGACTTTGATTTTTATAATACCACAAGGCATGCAGGTTTGGAAACCCATGTTGATAATTCATACTGCAATGCTATTCTTCAATTGTATAGATTCATACCATCATTATTTAATTTTATCGTGAAAACATTGGCCGAAGATGTTAGATACGAAGATTCTGTTCTGGCAGAACTTGGCTATTTGTTTGACATGTTGGTGAAGGCAAATGGTAAACATTGTGCAGCATCCAATTTCCAAAAACTGTTTAGCTCTTTACCAGATGCTAAAAGGCTGGGATTGATTGACAATGATGGTAAACCAAAGGATGATCATGGGCAAAGAAGGTTAATCCAAACTTTCAATAGATTCCTATTGGAGAAATTGTCACTTGATGAAAAAGTTTTGTATAATTCAAACATGTCATTCCATTTGAATTCAATATGTGGAGTTTTGACTGATACTTCCGTCAGTTCTATGTTCTGTAACTTGGACCACAAAAGAACTTCAATTTTCCACTCTATTGACGTGAACACAATCCCTCCCCCACCTCTCATTCCAATGGATCTAACTATCTTGAAATACATGGAAGCCTCAATGAACAAAGTCATTCAACATAGAATTTTATGTGAGAATTGTAAGACACAACACACTGTTGATGCTGCATTATGCATTGGTGCATTACCACCTGTTGTTACTTTGAATTTAGATTTGAATAATGAACAAATGAATGAGATACGAAACCATAAGAATTGGCTTGTTCCTGAGTTTTACGCTACAACGTCCCCTTCTGGAAGACCTATATTGAGAACAAATGTCATTGCCGGTGGTTCAACCAATTTGAAGAAGTATGAACTGATGGGTTACGTTGCTCAAATAACATCCAGAGACAGTATCAATCACTTGGTGACGATGGTTAAGATCAATGATTTTAACGACGGTGATAATGGTAAGAGTAAATGGCATTTATTCAATGATTTCTTGGTTACTGATATTTCCGAAGAGGAAGTTTTGAACTTATCGTATTGGTGGAAGAGACCCGTTGTTGTTATTTACAAAGATACTACTGTTGACAACTCTTTCAACTACGATGAGTGGAAGACTACCATTGACGACTCTATCTTATACAGAGATCATTTTGCCAAAGGTACAAGAGAAGGTAAGATCATTGAGTACGAATTGTTAACCAATCAAGAGGCTCCAAAACCAGGCTCTTTGGTTGCAATCGATGCAGAGTTTGTTCAATTATCCCCTGATGAATACGAGTTCAAAGTCAATGGTACTAGAACATTAGTTAGACCAAGAAGATTGACGTTAGCAAGAGTTTCAGTGTTGAGAGGTGATGGACCAAACGAGGGTAAAGCTTTCATTGATGATTACATATTAACAAACGAATCACATATCGATGATTATATAACTTCATTTTCGGGTATCGAACCTGGTGATCTAGATCCAATCATTTCTAACAAGACTGTTGTGACGCTGCAAACGGCGTATAGAAAGATGTGGCTTCTTTTAAACTTGGGTTGCGTCTTTGTTGGTCATTCATTAGGTGGTGATTTCAGAACTATCAATATCCAAATCCCTCCAAAGCAAGTCAGAGACACTGCCGAATTCTTTTATTTGAAGAAAGAAAAGAGAAAACTAGGTTTGAAGTTTTTGATTTATCAGTTGTTCAACGACAAGATCCAAACAGGAAATCACGATTCTATTGAAGATGCGTTAGGAGCTTTGAAGTTGTATAAAAAATACTTGGAGTTGAAAGAGAATGGGCAGTTGGAAAAGACATTGAACAGAATTTATTTGGAAGGACAGTTTTCAAGATTTAAAGTTCCATCATAATACTTTTATTTATTTTTTTCATTTAATTAATAGTCATATATATCGTGAGGCGTTATAATAAAATATAATGTATATAATTTACGTATACGAAACACTAGTAAGTAAGCAAATCAATAAATCAACAAATAATAAATAGATAATAAATAAATAATAAATAAATAATAAATAAATATATAGATAAAATAATCAAGTAATTGATTAAAATAAATAATGAATAAGATGTCACAAAAAAGGACGGCGTCTAATTTTGTATGTTGAGCAAGTTTAGTGAAGAACCTTTTGAATTTTGTTGTTGTGCCCTAGTAGTTGGTTGATACTTAACAGGATTTTTATGCTGCTGTTGTTGTTGTTGTTGCTGCTGCAGCTGTAATTGTTGTAACTGTTGTTGATGCAGATTGTGCTGAAACTGTGCATACTGCACCTGGTGCTGCTGCTGCTGCTGTTGTTGTTGTTGATATCCATTAGCGTGCATGTGTAGTTGACTGTGAGAATTATGAACTTTTGGTACCTTCTTCTTAGCTTGATAGTTGAACTCGTTGGAGTTTTTCTTCCACATTGAACTAACTATTTCATTAAATTTATTCAAATCACCAGAAAAAGTTCCATCTTCATTGACCAAAGAATAGTGTCCTTCTTGTGGTAATGTCTTTGATGATTGTTGATCCTTAATATCTCTTGTTTTCTTCACGTTTAGTTGGCTAGGTTCCTTCATTTTAGCCAAGGATCTTATCAATGGATTATTGTGTCTTCTAATACTGAGAAATTCTCTCGATAGTTTCTCAAATTCAAGTCTAGTTGCGTTTGTGACCAAATAGCTGTTTGATTCTGAAATATCAACAAGCGAGTTTAAATTCTCTCTTTGAAGCCATAACCTTTGTTGTGTTCTGGTTTCAATCGTTGGTTGTTGAGAAGACATGAACGAACCAAAGTTGTTGCCGCCAGTAATATCGCTACTGCTAGTGTTATTGCTATGGGTGTTTGGATATGCAAGACCGTTCATATTAGGCTGTGATTGATATGACTCTTGTCTTTTGAAAGATTGATGCGTTGGTGTATTCAACGGTTTGTTTGCAGGATTATTTGTAAAACCAACCATCCCTTTGATGTTAACGTTTGATTGCTGGAATATCATTGAACCGGAGCTTGTAGTGGATATCGAATTGGAAGAGTGTGATTTTTCCAGTTCAGCTTTCTTAACTTCATTTTGTAAACTATCGAAATAGCCTAAATCTGAGTTATCATTTCTATAGTTCGGGTGATTCATACCAGTCCCATTCGAGGCATGTTGTAATTGTTCATGATTTTGATAAACTGGCCTTTCTTGCCCTGTTGATTGAGAAAGCAAGAACGTTGCATTGTATAGCTGCGATTTCAAGGATTGTTCGGGGTCTTGTTTTCGCATGTTAGACAGTTCACTGTACCTTTGCTTGCCTTGATCTGACGGTAAATGTTGGTATTGAGGTCTAGTTGTTGGCCCTTGCATATCAACAACTCTTTCATTATCATCAAACGACTCAACTTCTTCCTCCTCCTCTTCTTCGTCTGGATTGACCTCACCCGATGAATCTTCAGAATGGTCGGAGTCTAGCTGTTTGACATCTATCAATTGTTTATGTTTGGCTAGTTTTGGATTGAGACTCTTCAGATTCGTCAAACTTTTTGTTCTAGCATTTGTCGTTAGGAGGCCGGTTAACTTAGTTGAAGACTTGTTCCGTAGAACATCAGCGCTTGATTTTGATCTATTTATGTTTGGCCTTTCGATAACTTCAGATATTGTTCCATTTCCAGCCGAATCGTTTGACTTTATCCTTGTTAGTTTGTTCAAGTTTTTCCCATATGATGAGTTCCTGCTGACTTTACCTGCGGTGAACTTTTTCACTGATTTCTTCTTTGCAACATTCTCATCTTTTAGTGAGCTTGATGACTTCCCTCTTATTAGAGCAACATGAGGATTCGTGTGCTGAGACATGCTGCGATGTTAGTCCAATTCTCTGTTTATAAACAAAACAAGCTTATTAAATTCTAATATATGAATGTGATGTTCATAAAAACTGAAGACAGGGATGAAATAATTGCTTTTAACCTGTAATTCTTCGAGTGAATAATTCTAAATGGCACAAAAAATCCAAAAATTTAATTTATTCCAATGAGCGGCATTTTCAATTTTTAGCGCATTTCTATTTTGTTTACGTATCAAGATACTCAAACAGTGAAGTATACAGCTTTAGCTACCTTTTACGACCCTAATATAAAGAGTAACATCATATCGATCGAGACATTGACTTTATTTAAAGAGGTTCAGCTTAATTGAATACCCAACACTATGGATTTATATCAAGTTGCCCACTCATACTTGAAACAAATCTTATCAAGCGATGATAAGGACACTAAAAACGAGATCAGGGTCTTGCTGTTAGACAGCCAAACTTCATCAACTATCTCAATGTATACCACCCAATCAGAACTATTGAGAAATGAAATATATTTAATGGATAAGTTGGAGAACTTTGAAAGAGATAAACTTCGAAACTTGAAATGTATCTGTTTCTTAAAACCTGACGATGCCACCATCTCCAATTTGTCCAAAGAAGTTTCCAATCCAAACTACTTGACATATGAAATATACTTCAACAACATCATCTCCAATCCGAGATTAGAAAGATTAGCTGAATCAGATGATTTGGAAATGGTTTCTAAAGTTGTTGAAATATTCCAAGATTACTATATCATTAACAAGCAACTATTTACCTCAGTTAACATTGATAATCCTTTATCCGAGAATACCATTGACTCTTGGAACACCCCAGCATACACTCAATCTGTCGATAGTTTAACCTCCTTATTACTTTCCTTGGAATATAAACCTATCATCAGATATGAATCCAATTCTAAAATGTGTTCAAAATTGGCCAACGCAGTGAATTTCGAGATTAATTCAAACAGTAACTTGTTCAACCAGTCTCCAACTAAAGATACTCCTCCAGTATTGTTAATATTAGATAGAAAAAATGACCCTATTACTCCATTGCTGGCTCCATGGACATACCAATCAATGATCCATGAATTAATTGGTATAAAGAATAACACAGTGGATCTATCTAATTTACCTAACGTTGCTGAAGAATTGAGAACTATTGTGGTCAATGAACTGCAGGATCAATTCTACAAGGACTCAATGTATTTGAACTTTGGTGAACTATCCGGGAGTTTGAAAAAATTCATTGACATGTACAAATTGAAAACAAAGACTAACTCAAATATCAGTTCCATCAAAGACATGAAGTTCTTCCTTGAGAACTATCCTGAATTTAAGAAAACTTCATTGAATCTATCCAAACACATGTTACTTTCAACTGAGATAGATAAAAAGATTAATGAAATGAGACTATGGGAAGTTGGGGAACTTGAACAATCAATGGCAGCCAATGACAACCACAACAATGACTTAGCTGCACTGGAAAACCTTTTATTCGATAAAAAGGCAACACCAGCAGGTGCACCACTCCCACCACTTTCCGACTCTTTAAAACTAAAATTACTATGCCTTTATGCTTTGAAATATGAGCATCACTCCAATAAACAACTAACGAGGTTAGTCAAGACGCTGAGGCAGTCTGGGTTCCCACCAGAAGATCTCCGATTTATCAACGTCTTGATTAACTACGCCGGATCATCAAAGAGATTCAAAAACGAAGATGATTCCATATTTGATAAGATATCCAATTCAGGAAACGGATTGGTGAATGGCTTGAACCTACGTGGTAACATTGATTCTGGTAACGTGTACATGCAACACATCCCAAGAGTCCATGCTGTGCTAACAAAACTGTTTAAGAATAAGTTAAACGGGTCATCGTATCCAATCATAAAACCAAACGGTTTGGATTCTTATTCTGGAGCTGACAAGGTCCCACCACAAGAGATTGTGATATATATTGTTGGAGGTGTCACTTATGAAGAAGCCAGGTTGATTGCTGAACTTAACCAGAATAACGTTTCTTTGAAGATAGCTATCGGTGGCACGAACATTGTCAACTCGAGTAAATTTATGGGTAATTTGAAAACTTGTGGTGTTCATTGGGGAGGATCAACCGTCGGTATTTCGAACTAAAGACCATAGTACATAGCGATTTTTCATACCTTTTTATGTTTTAAATGAAAAATAAAATAATTTTGAATCAATACTATACAATTTAACTTTTGTTTATATAAATATATAAGTGTATATATATTATACGTACTACACATTTGAGATACCGCTCTTAGAAAATTTAAGCGTACCTGTTGTCCCAATCGTTCAATTTACTAGTTAAACTGTCCAACTTCAACACCGAATTATTATAACATTCCACCAAAGTCTTTTGTAAATAAGCGATCTCCGCATCGTCATTTTGGGAAGTGAGTAAACCGTTTTTGAAATCTTCTTCGTTCGATAGTTCAACCTGCACATTGGAAATAAATTCCATTATCGACACTATTCTTCTTCTCATTTCATTCATACTGATTCTGGAACTTGGTAAGTTTGCGGTGAATGGTTTAGACTCGCTAAGTTGATCTTTTGGAACTTTTTCCTTTTTAGGTTTTGATGCAGTTGGTATTGAGTTGTTTGATTTCGATGGACTTTCGTCTTTGATTTTTGATTTTCTAGATTTATGTTTTTCAATCGCTGGTATCGATTTCTCTGAAGCTGATGAAGTTGGTGGAGTCTTATGTGGTGGAGCAGTCGTTTGACTGGCGATAGTTGTGTTGGTGTCATCATCTGCAGAATGTTCTTCTTTAACACCACCTTTCTTTCTTGTGGATCTAGTTTCTCTTGCAGCAGATTCATTGGATGAGGACATATTCAAATCTTCTGGTTGGACACCACTTTCTTTAGCGCTCTCTTCTAAAGCTTTCTTTAACAATAATTCATATTCGGCGTCTCTAGAATTTAAAGTACCCCTAGTTCTCTTTCTCCTTTCATGTTCTTCTAGTAGTCGTTCTTTTTTAAGATCTTCTCTTGTTGGAGTGGCTGATTGTATTGGCGAGGGCGAAGTATGCGAAGTTGTTGCAGCTTGAGGGGATTTAGCGACCACAGCTGTTGTTGTGGTCGTTGATGAAGTGGCCATAGAGGCTGTTTCTGGAGCTTCAGACTCGGTATTACTGACAGGTTGTGGCCCAATGTCAGTGTTGGTAGCATTTGTGCTGTTATTGCTGCTACTACTGCTGTTGTTAATGTTATTGCTGTTGGCCGAGGAAGCTGAATTTGAACCGGTGCCAGGAGTAACTCTCCTTCTCTTGTTTCTTTTGGTGGCTTCTAAATGTGGATTGTACCGACTTCTTTTGAAACCATATTTGTCAGTGAACAAGTCATGCAGTTCAGGCTTACATTGTTCACACCAATACTTTTCAGGTGAGTTGTCTTCGTCTTTGATACCAACACAGTAACCATGTTGCCACACTGAACAGTCCTCACATTGAATAAAGAATCCAGTATCGATTTCATCAAAATCAGAGGATGAATTTGCAGGGATAATCAAATCATCGTTACCACATGTACATCTGGTAACTTCTTCAACTAGGTCTTCTTCATCGTCTTCTCCATATGATGGAGGGTTGTCCTCATAGTCCTCTTCATATTCCTGCTGTTGTTGCTGTTGTTCTTGGTGTCGTCTAGATCTACGAGATGACATATTGCTATTATATATTGTTTAATTTGTTTTTAATCTCTTTGTTTTCAAGGTGTTGCCTGTATTCGGTAGTCGGTACTGGTTGTTCTTATCGAATTCTTGCTTGGGAAGATACAGGGGTTAGACGGAAGTGAGAGTAAAAAAGGCTACTGAATTCAGTGTGTGAATTGGAACTGTATGTGGTAGTTGTATCAATTTAAAAATTTCTTCTTTGAATTTAATGATAAAGCTTTGAATTAAGTATGGATAATAAGGAAAACAACCGTAGGAAAGGTATGAATAGCATACATCCATGTAAAACGTACAAATAAGAAGACACCACAGATCGGTAATTTTTAAGTCTCTTCCTTATCCGAGAGGGTAACTAAATCGACTCAAATAGACAAGCAAACGACGTTAATCGACGCTAGAACCCAAATTTACCCGCCACAGTTTTTTTGTTGTAGTAGTAATCACGTGACTTTATTTTGCCACGCTTTTTGTTGGTGGTTCTGCTCGTTCGTCCGAGAGATTGATTGATTGATTGATTGATTGAAATTGTTGTATACATACATATATGTTCTTCCTTTCAACCTAATGATTTCCCTCTTTCTCTTGGTCTCTCTTTTTTTATTTACCAATTGACATCATACATTAAAATGGCTTATACTACTAGACAAGTTGGTGCTGCTAACACCTTAGAATACAAGGTCTACATTGAAAAAGATGGTAAGCCAATCTCTCCATTCCACGACATTCCATTATACGCTGATGAGTCAAAGCAAATCTTAAACATGATTGTCGAAGTTCCAAGATGGACCAACGCTAAGTTAGAAATCTCAAAGGAAGAAAAACTAAACCCAATCATCCAAGATACCAAGAAGGGTAAGCTAAGATTCGTCAGAAACTGTTTCCCTCACCACGGTTACATCCACAACTACGGTGCTTTCCCACAAACCTGGGAAGACCCAAACGTTGCTCACCCAGAAACCAGAGCTAATGGTGATAACGATCCTTTAGATGTCTGTGAAATTGGCGAACAAGTTGCTTACCCAGGTCAAGTTAAACAAGTTAAGGTTTTAGGTGTTATGGCTTTATTAGATGAAGGTGAAACCGATTGGAAGGTTATTGTCATTGATGTCAACGATCCATTGGCTCCAAAGTTAAACGACATCGAAGACGTCGAAAAGCACTTACCAGGTTTATTAAGAGCCACCAATGAATGGTTCAGAATTTACAAGATTCCTGATGGTAAGCCAGAAAACCAATTCGCCTTCTCTGGTGAATGTAAGAACAAGAAGTACGCTGAAGAAGTCATTGAAGAATGTTCCGAAGCCTGGAAGAAGTTGATTGCTGGTGAAGTTGATCCAAAGGGTATTGATTTAACCAACACCACCTTATCATCTACTGCTGCTTTCGCCGCTGCTGCTTCTGTTCCAGCTGCTTCTCCATTACCAGCTGCTCCAATTGACAAGTCCGTTGACAAGTGGTTCTACATCTCAGGTTCTGCTTAAATTGTTTTTTCCAAGATTTAATTCAAGACAGTACTTTGTTTCATCTTTTGAATTTGATTTATGTTTTTCCTGAAGATTTACGTTGTATAGAAACTCATAAATTTAACAAATTATCGTTTTTGTAAAAAAAAAGACACAAAAAAACAAACAACCCAAACTTTTGATTGTAAGATCGTAAATATAAACATGTATAAATATTAATTATGAGCATTAGTAACAAACTTTTCAATTTTATTCAAATCTTTTACACCATCGGTTTCAACACCTCCACTAACATCAACACCAACTAAGCCATTAACTCTCAAAGCATCTTTGACATTTTCTGGTGTTAAACCACCTGCTAAAATGTACCTACCGTTCAAAGTTTCGCAAAACAACGCAGCATCATCCCAATTTATAACTTGGCCTTCACCACCAGCTTCTGAATCTAATAAGGGCAAGTAATGCGATCCAGTAATAACTGCATCTTCGATATGTTCTTTCTTTAGCACATATCTAGCAATAACAGGCCTACTTGATCTCTTACAAAACTCAGGGAAATCCTCAGACCCGTGCAATTGCACAAAATCCAATTCTAATTCATCAGCAATGCGTAACACTTCATCTATTGGTTGATTTCGGAAAACACCAACTAAATAAGGACCATTCTCAACGACCTTTTCAGCACAGTATTCAAACCATTTGGGTTCTCTACCTTCGTACTCCGAAACACCTGAATTCACATGTTTTAACAAGTCTTTTGAATCAATGTACTTTCTATTCAACATTTTACGTTTTATTTTGCACAACTTGCTTATTTCTTTTGCTTGTGAATAATCAATAGTTCTTGCACGGTTTGGAACTAAGATGACTCCAAGTAAGTTGGCCCCTGAATCGATTGCCTTCGTTGCTGCTTCCACGGTTTTTAAACCGCAAATTTTTACTATTTTGTTAAATGATGACATTCTTAAATGCTGTGTCCTTTTGTTGTACTATGATGAACCCTTAATAGTAACAAATAGTTATTTTACTCACATCATCAAAACTTCTCTTTAAAAGATCGAGTTGTGCAACGAGTAAATCTTTCTCTATCCTGCGATTACATAAAATCACAGAGACAACTGCCTAACGGGATAATTTTGGGACTTGAGCGGCATGAGATTCTTGTGACTTTGATGACATAATCGTTTATTACTTAGTCTAATATTTAATAGTATTTCTATATCTGGTTCTACAAGAAGGGAGGAAAAAAGATGATTTCCTTAAAATGAAAAAATATATAATCATAAAAGATAACTATAGAATCAAATCACTATTTATATACTCATTTCTCCGACTATGATGGAAATGTACATAAACCATTGTATGAATTATTTGTTGGACAATTTATATAGAATTATTCAATAAAAATATAACTTTTACATAGAATCAAGTACGGAATATAATCATTAATAACTCCGATTGGATAATATATGAACAACATAATTATCATTCGTATTGTATCATGTTAATTGGAATTACCCAACAAATTTTGCATTGTTTAATCATAGTACTTCAAACTATTAATCAAAATAGTGTAGTTGAATAGCTTGTTTAAGAAACTTGAATAGTCGTGTAAATCTAATCTAATTATCTGAAATATATATTAGATCCGACACCGACGCACCGATCAACTGTTGTCGGAAATATCATCTTATCATCAAAAAAAACCGGGGATTTGGTATAAGGTGCAGACGTGAGATTGTAGAGATGTCTATTTATAATTACAGTTGACACAATTCATCATTTCTTGAGCATCTTTAAAGTGAGATTAGTGCAACGCCAATAATTTATTATCAGTTAAGTTTAAATGGAGGTTTTTACACATTTAAAGTCTAATCTGAAAAACAAGATTGATTCTCAACTTCAACACCATCTGCCTCCGAATAACCAGCAAAGTCCATCTTGCTCAAACATGCAGACTAATTATGATCAACCACCGCCAATTCCTAGGAGGGACTATCAATCTTCGATTTTTGAACAGCAACCACAACAATATCAGACACAACATACATTGGTAACTCAAATGACTGGTCTAAGTTTTGATGATGATCTTTTCAAAGATCCAATTTCAAAAGACAAACCTGTGTCTCATATACATGAAACATCAGTTCATCCTGTTGCATTGCCTGCATTCTATGATGGCGGAAATAAACCAATTCAGACGAATAACTTTTACGGAAATTTCTTGGTTGAAGAACAAACTTTTCCTGTTTGGACTCATCCGTACAGTATTTGGAAAAGTTTGGATGATAAGTTCAAAGGTCTTGGAGTTTCACACACCACCAATGCACAAAAAGTGTTTGGAGATGATCCAATGAGTAACCCAGTCAAGTACTTCTTTAACCCAGTTAGAATTTGTTCCTTCTTGTTAGGTGCAGATGAATTCCAAGGTGGCTATTCTTTTAAAGTTGGTGAATGTGAAAGATTCAGTTGCGGTTTAAGATTTGAAACCAGCAATGATGGTAAGATGGACGTTAAAGCTGTTCAAGGTATGGGTTTTATAACCTCTGTTTATTCAGGCAATATTAAACCTAAGATTAGTAGCAAGGTTGGATTTCAAAGCTTTGACAAATGTGAAATATTGGATAATGGATTAATCAAGTACGTTGTCAGTTTGTTCGATCAAACGAAGTGGGTTGTATACTCAAAAAGCGACTTCAAAATGCAAGATGCTAATAATATCACCATGAGTACATTAGCTGGCGACCAAACCATTGTTCAACTTGCTAAATTATCAGGCAGTGATATGAATCAATATAACTCTGCTGCTGGCTGTTATGTTACTGGAATGTCATTATCTGGGAAATGCGACGATTCTAATGCAACTTATTATTTCAATTATCAACTATCGGGTTTATCTCAAAGTAATAAGACAATACAATGGGCCTTACCTCATCAATACCTGGCATTTGATTCATGTATGCAATCACAACGCCAAAGTCAAATGATGTTAGACTCTACTTGCAAAGGTGAAATGCATGCGTTCTTAACTGAACAGTTTGTCATGAATGAGCAATTACCTTCAAAAGACATCGAATTTGATCCTTGGACTGAAATTAACGGTTTCACTGGATACTCTCAAGCTGCATTACAAAAAATCAGGCAAGTAGCAGCCACTGAAGTTGGGTCGTTTGATATTGTCAATGCTTCAAACACTGATTCTATGTATACTGCTGGGAAGATTCTCGATAAAGGTGCATATATGCTCTATGTAGCCACCAATGTTTTAAATGACGAGAAATTGGCTAAACAGATGTTGGAAAAAATGAAACAAGCATTTGATAGATTTATTACTAATACTCAGCAATCACCATTGAAATATGAAACTAATTGGAGAGGTATTGTTTCATCATCTGGCTTACAAGATGGTAATTTCTACTGTGATTATGGTAACTGTTTTTACAACGACCATCATTTCCATTATGGGTACCATATCCATGCTGCGGCTTTAGTTTGTTTAATAGATTTCAAAATTGGAGATGGTTCATTCTATAACAGATGCAAATACTGGATTGAGACACTAATTAGAGACATTGCCAACCCAAGTACACAAGACCCTTACTTCCCTGTTTTCAGATCGTTTGACTTCTGGAACGGTCATAGTTTTGCAAACGGTTTATTTGCCCATGGCGACGGTAAAGATGAAGAATCTTCGAGTGAAGATTATCATGCATATTACGGTATAAAACTATGGGGTATAGTGAGTAAGAACGACAGATTAAACAAGATTGGTTCCTTGATTTTGAGTATTGAAAAGAGAGCAATGAACATGTACATGCTTTACACTTCGGACAACACCATTGTTCCACAAAACTTCAAAGCTAATAAAGTGTCTGGAATATTGTTTGAGAACAAAGTTGACTATGCAACATATTTTGGTATGAACAAGGAATACATTCATGGTATCCATATGCTTCCAATTACTCCAATGTCATCATTTATTAGAAGTTCAAAGTTTGTTAAAGAAGAATGGGATGACGTCAAGTTGAACGAGTTAGTTCGTACTATAGATGATGGCTGGAAGGGTATCTTGATGTTGAATCTTGCGTTGGCGGACCCAAAGAGTTCATGGAGCTTTTTCAGTGATGATAACTTCGATAGCAAATGGCTTGATAATGGTATGTCTAGAACATGGTCACTTGCATTTAGTGCTGGCGTTGGAGGGTGTCCTTAAGTCTTGATATAGTTTACATCGTACAGGTCGTGAATTGAAAATGTACATTTGTTTTTTTTTGTTTATCTTTATATATTTGCTAGATAATCTAGCATTAGTCTATACTTCTAACCAAAAACTTTCTCAGTATTTTCGTAGCAAGTATCTATCAACACTTGAGGTTCAACACCTTTCAACTTTGTCATTATTTCAGCAATAAACCCAACGAGACAAGGTTCATTTCTAGATTTGATCAATGGGGATAATGGACCTTCAACCACACTCTTATCAAAGTTAGATGATTTGACTGATTTGATAGGCAAAAATTCGTTATACAGGGTAGCAGCGTTCTTTTTCGTTTGCTTTTCAGGTTCATTAGCCCCTTCAATATCGTATTCAAATGGATAAAATTCGTTAGGACATCTGGTAATATACCTATAAGATGAGTGTGTTTTTCTAACCTCACACCAAGGAGCATCAGTTTCAATCATTAGTCTATCTAAAGGAATTTCCTTTGCAACATCACAGTTCTCCTCTGTTTTCAAAGAGCAACCATTAACACTGATATAAATGTCTATTTTATCGGCACCTTCTAAAGTTGGGATGCTATTGACGGCCAATATAGAGTCTAATTCCTGCTTATTACCAGAGAATGAATGGACCAGGCATTTCTTGTTTTTCAAAGCTTTACCATCTTCTCTACTACCTTTTAAAAATGGGACCAAAATGTCTAAAAAGTCATCGCAAGCATTTCTCATGTGTAAGAACAAAGGCAAATCAAATTCACAGGCTAATTTAAGTTGCATTTCAAAGTATTCTAGTTGTTTTTCTTTTGAAGTGTAATGCAAACGATCATAATCCAAACCTATTTCACCAAATGCTTTTATTAGTCCAGTTTCCAGGTTTTCATTTATTAAATCTTTTATTTCTTTCAAATGTTGTTCAGGAACTCTGTCATCCTTTTCAAATTCCATGACGGTACATGGATGAACACCAACTGTACATGTCAAGCTAGGATACAAATTTGGATCTGATAATTTGTTATAGAATGAAGCTAATTCAATTGTCCGTTTCGATTCATATAAAGAAGAACCAGTCAAAAGTAACTTCTGAACATTAAAAATCTTTGCCTTTTGGAGTACAGCCTCAATATCTGATTTATGATGCTGACTTCCTCTGTAATCACCACTAAACATGTCATCAGTTAAATTCATGCCAACGTCAAAATAACGAGGTTTTGTGGTAATTGATACGGCTCTTTTGACTAAGCAACTGGTTGCTGTTGATACTATAGAACTCGAAGTTGACATTTTTCCTAGTGCAGACATCGAATAAACTTAAAGATTGTTAAAGTGTACATATTTTAACTGGCAAATGATAGATCAAAGAAAGCCGAGAATGATAGACAGCTCAACTTAGGCCACATTCATCACAGATGAAACCCCAAGAATAAACTCTTTGTTTGCACAGCCGTTATGTCTACAGATTGGGTGAAAAAAATTTGTTACCCACACATTCGCCTTCGACTTGGGGTCATGTTGAACTTAACTAGATTTGTGTTTTCCCTATGCCAATTGACATATGTTAAAATATATGACCAATAAGTCCTTATATTTAACTGTATTGAAACATAATAGCGAGAAAAAAGTAAGAATTATTTAAAAGTGGAGCTCAATTTCGGGATAGAACAAAAATGACTACTCCAAGAAACAAGAGCTTTTTGCTAAATTCTCCTAGAGAGAGCTCTCCATTATCGAGATCTGTCTCTGTGTCTAACATGCTCAGACTCAATAGCAGTTTCATGCACACACAGCAAGAATCAAGAGGAATTGACAGTCAAAAGAGTAGTTTGAGATCAGAAGAATCAGCGGTTGAACTTGAAAGATTAAAACACTATAACCTGAATGTTCCACAAAACGACGAAGAAACTACCAATTTGCAAACAGAGAAGACATCCCTATACTATGGTACTAAACACAAGAGAAGTTACTACGCCAATAAATTACTTCCTTACAAAACGGAATCAATTAGAGATCAATATAAGTATTTGAGTCATATCGTGGCACATCTATATATAGCCATAAAGAGTCTAGATTTGAAAGGTAACCTATCGATCAGTATTGCAGATTTGGAAAGGGCCAAAAAGACTCTTTTACATGAAGAAATAACTAATGATTTGATTACGACACCTGATGAAGATACATACGAACCATTAGCACAAACTGAAAGTGAACCAGATGAAGAGGAGGAGGATGAAGACGACTTTGGTGAAGACGAAAGCTCAGATGACGACAGCGATTTCATCTCTACACCTGTTGCCAAAGTTGAACTCAAATCTGCTGCAATTATTAATACCAAATACTGGACGAAAGAACTTAAAAATTTACTAAACATGGGACTAGTCATTCCAATTTCCCTAACTCAATCATTGATCAAGGTTTATTATGCTGTTGTCTTATCAAGAGGACAGAACCCAGATATTTCTTTTTACACGGAAATTGTTTCACTTCTACTCAAAGAAAAGGAACTCCTAATTGAAAGTGGGTTCAGACTAGATTGGAGACCATTTTATGATGAATTTGCTTTGTCAATGGAATGCCCAATAGCACCAGACCATCTGTCAGATAAGCATAGATTCAAGAAATTGATCAAATTTGCTGCCAAAGTGAGTTGTTTTTATGATGACGATTGTTTGCCTCATTTAATGGAACAAGTAATGAGTAGATACACTAATCAAACTGTGGAACCATTATTTCTTCAAATGGCTGTCATGCTCCCTATGGTCATAAAAAAACCAATTGTTAGCTCTGATGGTGAGGTTACTTACCAAAAAACGGATATTAGATACTACTTGCCACTATTCTTCTCACTCTGGACATCACAAAGATCAAATAAAGAAATTGCATGTCTTTTAAATATCATTACTCGTATAGCCGATAGAAATCTACATGCCATGTCTATTGATCTAGAAATGGGTAAAATGGGAAAGTTTGGGATTTTCACCCAAGATCAATTCAAACTATTTATCAATCAGCTTGTTTTAAGTTCTGAAATGCCAAAGACGAACGATAAAAACGATCAATATATTAAATTACTTGTCGAAGTCATTGTCAATTCTATGACATCGGAGTTCGGACTTGCTAAAGGCGGTGTGATGGATTTAATAAAAACGTTTACTAGATCTGTCCAAACTTTAGTCCATCCTTCAAACAGTGGTAATTGGTCAAGTTTACTTTCTCATGCTGTCAAAAGATTTGCTATCGTTTATCATATTAGATTACTAGAAGAATCAGGAGACAAATCACTTGTTCATAGAGACTCAGACGATTATTCTTCCCTTCCTGCTGAAATCAAGCTTTCTCCAGAACTAACAAATGAGTATTTAGAGGCTTTATATCCTTTGATACACTTGGGGCTTCAAGCAAAATCTGGTACACAAAGAGGAAGATATATGACTGCTTTACAAATATGTACTTTTATTAATCCAAAGAAGATGTTAGATGGTATTTTATTGGATATTTACACTTCATTTGAATCTGTTAACTCAACACACAGAATCAAAGTTGTTTTGAACGAATTAACATCATTAGCAAGATACATGGCTGTGCTACCAGTTTATCGTGTTCATATTCCAAGATTACTGTCTATGTTGGTCCCCGGTATTGATCCCAACGATCCAGATAAAACGATCTTAACCGTTCAGTATGTTAAATCAGTTGCTGCTCTCATTCCATTTGCAGACTTGAATCATGAAGAAGCCGGTGATGGTGGATTATTGGCCATGGACTTTACTTCTCAACATTTGTCTTATCTTGAAGCCAAATTCTACAAGTCTTCTCCTAACTCTAGAAATATGAGTATTTACGGAAGTGATGTTCCTGAAAGTTTTGAGTATGACAAAGATATGGAACTAGCAGCTCTAGCTTCTGCATCTTCATCATTTGCAGAGTTCATCAGACAATATTGTGAAGGTTGTTTCAAATGTTTAGAACACTCTCCAAGTATTGAAAACGATGGGGGTATTGAATCAAAGGCATCAGTATACATATCCAACGGTTTTGACTCATTGATAGAGTCATTATCTGATGAATTGTTTGAAGTTTTGGCAGATAGTTTCTACGAGTATATCACCAGTAACGTCAAACATTTAGTTGTATTTGTTTTCTCCAATATTGCAGAGTTGATTGTGAGAAGGGATCCAAAGAAACAATTTTTCAGACTTTATAACTATTTATTCCCTCAAATTATCAATGAAATTGACGAAGGTGCTGGTAATTCTCGTACTTTAGAAGTTTTAGATAAGGATGCAAGATTAATATGGTACTATAAGTTATTATGTGGTTCTTGTTTGGGTGCTGGTGAAGAATTAGTGAGATATTTACCTGATTTAAAGGCTTTTATTTTAGGGAAGGGTTCTAAATTAAAAGGTGAAGCTGCTTACACCACCAGTGTTTTGGTAAACTCGGTCTTTGGAACCATGACCTGTACCAGATTAATGGAAAGAAGATTGATTTCTGAAGATTGGTTGCGTAAAAATGGAGGAAAGGTGAACGAAAAATGCTGGGGTGGATTCCAATTTGATAACTACAGATTTGATTACAATAACTTGCATTTCAGATGGTACCAACCATCAGCTGTTGAAGTTGAAAAATCTGTTGATCTGTTTGAATCCATTAGTTCCCAATCAGTTGAAGAAATTCAACAGTTCATATACAGTTTTGCTCCAAATACAGAAATACCACTTGAAGTTTCAGATAAAATTGAGTTCCACTTGAATGTTTTGAATGGGTCGTTGTCTGGTATTTGCACCCTTTTTGATCCAAACTTCAACTCAGATATACTTGGAATTAACTTTTTGAAGACAGATATAATTCCAAGTTCTACAGCGATGTCGTCCACAGCGACTTTGGAGGAAACACTTAATCCATCAGTTCTTACAGTTGAACTAGAAGAATCGCAATTGGATACATCATTGAAAGCACTTGAAGCTGAACGTAGAGAAGAAGTCAATGGTTCTGAATTTAAAGACAAAAATGCTATCATTGATTCTGACGATGATGTTGCTATGGCTGACGGTGAGTTCGAACAGGAAATCCCAACAGAAAATGATATGGCTGTAGACAGTTCTTATGGTGGATCTCTTCCGATGTCTGAAATGGCAAGTGGTTTAGCTACGCCTGCATTAGGGAATGGATTGACTCCTATAAATGCTGCTTTGACAGATTGTTCTGCAAATCTTTACTCAGTTGGATATTTCTATGACAGAAACTCATTTATCAATCATGCGGATTCAACGTATCTGAAACTTCATAAGACCAGGGAAAAAATTGGTAGAACATTACATGGACTTGCAGCTTGTTTGAAGAAACAAGATGGTACCATTGAATTGGTGAGTAACTTGGTTGGATGCATGGGTATTTGGTTAAAGAATGTTGGTTATTTCAGTTCCAACAATCCAATCTACTATGACAATATTCATATGACCAGCATGCAGGATATTCCCAGCACAGACTCTCTACTCACAAGAACAATCATTGGTGCTAGAATGGCTGTTTACCATTGTAATAGAATGACGATGGCCAGGTCAGCTAGACTTCCAAGTCATCTTGACAAACTATTAATTAAAGATTTAGTTTCATTGTCTGCTTCAAGTTATAAGGCTACCTCATTTCAAGCTACATCCACATTGAGCGCAACCTTGAGTAAGCTCTTGAACTCTACAAACCATGTTTTTGCAATCCTCAAAGACTGGGAAACTGCTTTGATTAACAAGGATCATGATAAGTTGAAGAACATATTGAGATTGTTTTGTCTGAAGAGATTTAGAGGGCTGGCTGAAAGAAGTCAAACACATATCACAAAATATGAAGAACTAATTGCTCAGTCAGTTGCTGTTGATGATGTTGAGGTTAATGCATTGGCCTTAAAGTTGTACAGCTCCATTAAAAAGTTTGTTAAAATTCCAAGTGATGTCTGTTTGTTAGACCATGATTTAATTGAAGCTATCAGGCCACCGGATACGAACGTGGATTTCCAAATCAAAGCTGTGAAACTTGCTAAAGCTAACAAGAAGATTAGACTGTTTGATCTAATGAAGAAAATTGAAAAGCTTGGTTTGAAAAGAACAGAAGGTAAGTTACACTGGAGGTTTTTCATGGTTGTTTTAGATATGCTAGCTAATTTGCAATCACATCTAGAAAGTACTTTAAATGCTGATGTCATTACTTTGCTGGCGAAATGTGTTAATGATGTCCATCCTTCCATTTCTAAGCACTGTGTTCCTTGGTTGGCTGCAATTATGGAAACTATGGAACTCAAGGGTCACTTCAATTATGACCTATCTAAAGTCATGTCCGTTGATCCAACCCCTCCAAACGTTTCCACCATTGGTTCTATCATTGGTGATAATAAATCTGAAATGTTTTTCAACGAGATGAAGAACTTTAAGGATCCAACTTTCTTTGTTGATAACAAAGTTTGGGTTCCGACCCTGTGTTGGAACAACAACCTAAGAGTTACGAACGGTTTCGTGTTTGACAAGATGGGATTTAACGAACAAGATACCACATCTATGAAGGCATTTGGGGAATTGGTTACAAAAGAGTGGCTACTTAGATATTTGACACTGCACGTTGATGAATCTGAATCCGACTCTGCATTCCTACCAGGTTTAATTTATTTCCTGACTTCGATTATCAACTTGCATATGTATGGGTTTACCCCTAGCCTTCAATACCAAGATTTTTTTGAAATCATTGAGAAACTTTACACTAAAGATGAAAGACAGTCCCATATTGCAACCAGTGAGGTTATGTGTTCACTGGTGTTAGCTGCTAAAACTAACCCTATGTATGTTGAAACAACCGATGATTGGATATCTGCCAAATTGAGCGTCATATTTGACGGTGAAATCACTCAATCTACTCATAACGTTTGGCAAATTTTCTGTTGGTGGTTGCCGTCCCACATCGATTTCAGACGCTTCCCCAAGATTGTTGATGTCATTTGTGATTCAGCTATCGCAACAAGTGATAACAGTTCCCCATTTATTGTTGCTGCTAAGCTTCGATTTTTGAAAGCCTACATGTCTTCTCAAATCAATAGATTCCATGACTTTGATGGAATCATTGAAAGATGTTTTGAATCATTATCTCATCCCTATCAAGTTGTTGCTGAAGAAAGTGCTGCATTACTATTTGAATGTATGTTATACACTTCAGGTGTTTCATTTGAGAGCTTTGATGATATGATTGCAACTAATAACAGTTCAATTGGTGGTATGGGAATGAACCCTTACAAGCTGTCCGATAAATTCCAGGAATGCTTTTTGAAATATCTACAAAACATGGATGCATTGAAACCAATTGTTGAGACACTAACTGCCCAACAATTAGCAGAGACGAGATACATGTTTGCTGTTAGAGGTTTACACGCTTTTTTAATAACCACTTTAAAAACTGCCCATGGTGCATTGTTAGTTCCTTATATCCAAAAATATATTATTCCTCATTTGTTTGAACTGGATATGATGAAGGATACTTGTCAATTAATGAACATATCCCCATTGGTTCAACTTTACTTGATTGCCACCATTAGATACACCAAGGAACAAACTCCAATGATCATTGACAGCATTTGTAACGATCATGGTCTGAAGAATCCAACGTTGTTCCAAACTCTTCATTTGGTCACGTTTACACATGCATATTACACTGTTCGTTACTTAACCATCACTTCAGAACAAAGATTACGTTTAGTTAAGAAATGTTCATCTTTCTTGTACAGCCAACATCTGGACATCAGAGAACAAGCAGCCACCACATTTTCATTGATCATCCACTCTTATATATCATCAGCTTCTGAAAGACTAATCAAACGGTACATCAAAGAATTTACCAAGATATTAAACAGTCATAAAAGAGTTAATGGTGTCAAACTTACCCTTGCACAATTGAGTGAATTGCATGGTGCCACATTAGGTTTGGGTGCTTTAGTTGATGCTTTTCCATACACTTCACCACCACCTTCATGGTTACCTGGTGTTTTATCACTACTCGGTAGAAAATGCACTGCATACGATGGTGTCATTGGTAGAACTTCTAAAGGTACATTAAGTAAATTCAAAAAGACTAGACAAGATACTTGGCATATTGATTCAAAGTTCTTCTCTGAGGATCAATTAGATGATTTGGAAGGTGTTTTATGGAAATCATATTTTATTTAATTATATAGCGTTTCATATGTTGGCGTTATCTTCTTTTGCTTCTGTTTATTTTTTACTAAACAAACACTATAAATGTATTTAGACTATTTTTTGACCTATTTCAGTTTACCCGTTATTTCAAAATAAGCGTGTTGTTACGAATAAATATAAAAAAATTGCGCTTAATAACTACTTTCATATATACAATCTAATAAATAAAGGAAAATCCAGGAGAAGCACAAACGCTCAAAACGATAGTTGTTCAAGAGCTTTTGTTAATTTAGCAGCGCCTGCCACTGAAGTATCACCATCAATATTAACTTTAGCCCTACTCAACTCCAAGCCCTCGAGTAGCAAACAAGCTTTACATATCTTGTTCATTGACAAATATCCACATTTCTCACATCTGTTACCATCTTCAGGAGACACTATAGACACCGATCCATCGGCCTTGACTTCAACTTCATTGCTGGTAGCTGATTCAGTTGGGACGTTGATCTTTTTGAAAACTCTCTTTTTTCTTTCTTGCAATTTGAAATGTTCACCGCTGTAAATAATATCCAAAATACAGGATGGTCTAACACTTTCCAAATTCTTCATTAAAACCCGAGCTGTACCTCGGAAAGCTTCTGGAGCGTATGAACACTCCGTACTGAAATAATCCAACTTTTTATAGTGTGCATACAAAACAATTTCCTTTTGGTAACTGTACTTGAAAGGTTTTGATCTTTTGATCGGTGATCCTAAACTCCTAGTTGTAACATTGACTGAATTCTCCAATCTCGCCGTATCACCTCTCAATAAATTCATCAACACTGTTTCAGCCATGTCATCAGCGTTATGACCAGTTACGACGTGATTAATCTCTAATTTTGATGCACCACGGTCCAAAGCTTGTCTTCTCAAAACACCACAATATGTACAGGATGATTTTATACCTGAACAAGAGACAATCTCATCCATAGTCCAGTTATAAAGCTCTTTATACGACACGATTTTCAATGGCATTTCATATTGTTTTTGGTTTCTTTTCACTGTTGCTAACGAATCATCTCTGTAACCAATGATACCTTCATCAATACTGAGCAACACCAATTCCAACCCATAATCATACCTTTCGTTCAAAGTTTTCAAAACGGAAGCTAAAACAGTTGAATCTTTACCACCGGATGCACCAATGGCCACTCTTTCACCTCTGTAGAATAGTTTCTCCTTTTGGATAGTTAGATGAATTTCAACTTCAAAAATATGGAAAAAACATTCCTTACATAATTTTTGCATGTTCTTAGGACGTTTCATGACAGCTTTTCTAGAATGGCAAAGTTCACAAAGGGCAGAAACTTTGATTTGCTTCTTTGGCTTTGACGTGATGATGTCTGTTGGTTCCACCATTTTCTATCTACTTGATCTTAGTTATTAGTATAAAGTTTCAAAGTACTCCTTTGTATATCCCAAACAAGTTTTGTTCTTATCAGTACTGTTATCTTCACTTCAATTCCTCCTAACAAAAAGATCAAACTCCAAATCATCTCTAAATTGAAAAAATAAAAAATATTATTTAGGAGAAAAAAAAGATTATCCCGGTTTTGCAAACATCCCGTTTGTACAGTGTATTAAAACCGACTTTAAAAGCATCAAACGTCGATCGACGAAAATTGACAATAAATAGCATTCTGGCAACTCATCTCGCGGAGCAGATCACAATTGAATTCATCTTGATCCCTTTCGAAAAGGCTACAACTTACCAGTATATTTTAACACACTTCAATTGAACAACTGCAAATAGATAGTACCCACTTGAAAAATTGCAATTCGCAAATTAATAGATCTGTAACACAGAAAAAAAGAAATGAGATTATCATCCTCCATCCAAGTTTTGACATTTTCATTGATCAACCTGGTGGTGTCAACACTTGCATCCAACGTTATTATTGCCAACGATGATAATTTTGAAGAGATCATCCTCAATTCTGGTAAACACTCATTCGTTGACTTTTATGCATCTTGGTGTGGGCATTGTAAGACTCTATCACCAGTTTGGGATGCTTTGTCAGATGACTTTGCAAACAAAGATGACATTCAAATCGTTAAAATCGATGCTGATGAAAACAGAAAAATTGGTAAAATGTTCGGTATCCAAAGTTATCCAACTTTGAAATTATTCAATAAGGATAACGTTGCGTATCCTGTTGGTTACGAAGGTGGTAGAGACATTGAATCGTTCAAGAATTTCATCACCGTTAATACCGGTATCAAGGCACCAGCAGGTGCTAATGGTTCACCATCAAAGATTGTTCAATTACACGATGGTTCAATTGAAAGAATGGTTCAAAATAAAGGTAAGAGTGCTTTCATTGTTTTTACTGCTGACTGGTGTACTTATTGTAAAGCATTGTTGCCAACATGGAAAGAATTGGCTAACATTTTCCATCCTGATTTAGACAAGATCTTAATCTCTGAAGTTGAATTAACTGGTGAGGAGCCTACCGATTGGTTGAAAAACAAGTATGAAATTTCAAGTTTCCCAACAGTTTTATATATCCATCAAGGTAATTTAGAAGAACCTGAATTATATGAATCATCTAGAGATTTACATAATTTGATTGATTTCGTTAACGATAAAATCGGTACAGAAAGAGGTCCTGATGGTAACTTGAAAGATGGTACTGGTGTTTTGACCGAAGTTGAACAAGATATTAAAGATTTTGTTGGTAGTCCAAGATCCAAGAGAGTCGTCAACGTGAGAGACGTTGTTCAAGCATTAAGAAAAGTGGAAGGTGAAACTAAAATTAAATCCGTTAAGTACTATGTTAAGCTAATAAATTCTTTAGTCAATGGACCATTTGATTTCATTGACAAGGAAGCTGAAAGATTAACTGGGTTGCTTGCTAACAACATTGATCAAGATGCTAAAGATTCAATGGCTTTCAGATTAAACATTTTGAAATTCTTCCAAAGCTGTTTCAATGACGAAACTTTCAACCTTGAAAAAGATGAATTATAAATGACTTGAGAAGTATATACATATATATATATACATGCATGTTTGCCTATCTATATCTCTATAGCAATTCACTTGGTTTTACCTGTTTAGATATCTATAATTGTCTGTGTAATTATCTAATACCGAAAGATTTTACCAATTAACACCATCAAACTTCTGAGCGCCCCTCACCAATTTTGGGAAAACCTTTCCGTTCAAAACGGTTTCATACAGAATAGGACCCACGTTCAATGGGGAACATCTAGCAAACCAAACAAATTCACCACCTTTGTTATAAATTAACGCGTTAGCAGCAAACTTGTGGCCACCAACGTGATTCACAAACACAACATTAACACCATCTGGTCTAACATCTCCAAAATCTCTATATAGTTTCAAATCACGTAACTGTGAATCAAACTCCTTCTTCATGATCGGAGCAGTAATGCCACATTTCTTATCCCTCGTACGATGTGAGCATAAAAACACATAAGATCTGGACAAATCCTTCACGATTTCAGCACCATGTAAAGAATCAGGCAACCCAGTTTTATTTTTCAACATTTGCAAAACTTCAAACACCACAGCGTCACAGTTATCAAAATCAACTCCCTTCACCCAAACAAAAAATGGCATCAACAAAATGTCACACTTTTCATCATTGGAATATTTTGCAAAATCCAGTTTGTCGTTCAATGGCAAACTGGTTGTATTCATTTTCAACTTCATTCCCAACCCTTTAAAATTATCGCCACTTGTGAAAGTTTGTAATTTACTCAATATCGTGCTTGACTTCTCAAATGGATCATGGTCCCAATCGATCTTCCCGGTTGAGACCAAGATGTGCACGTCTAATGGTTTAACTGATTCCCAAAGTGGTTCAATCGATGCTGGTGATGTGAGCTTGAAGCAGTTTATAGGGTATGTGTTGTGACAGGAGCTTGGATCACAGGCCGGCTCGGCGTTGGAGATTGGGAGAATTTCGGAGATGGCTTTTGTTGGGTCTGGGTTACCAGTGACAAATTTCTTTAATAAGTTCATGATGGATTATGATCTAATATATATCCTGATTGTTTCAGTTAATTTGTTTGCTGTTTAAAAAAGTACGTATTTGTCAAAGAAAGAAAGAAAGAAAGAAAGAAGCTAATTTTCACACGAGGAGCTTAAACTAGTCCATCTATCTCTATATATATCGATAAATGAAATAAAAAAAAAGTAGAATTATTTCTCGGTCCTATGAAATTCTCGCTATTTTGAATTATTGTTTTTTTTTTTTTTGTGATTTTTATTCGGTATTTGGGAAATAAGTAGAACCGTGCGGCTGCGTTTGAAAGATAAAAAAAAAGTTACTGTAATGGGTATAAATGAAGATGGGGGATAGACATGTTGAGAACAAAACAACCACGTACAAAAACAAGAAATATAAACTAACCATATATATGAAAATGAATATATGTCATATAAAAATCAAACCAATCAATAGAAACAAAAAAAAAAAAACACGGATACTTACAAAAACAAATATCAGAAAGTATCAAAAAATAAATCCATATAAAACAAACCAAAAAAAGAAAAAGTATCAACCAATAAACCAAATCACAAAAAAAACCAATGATAACCCCCATTTAAGAATCTTCAAATTCTGAATTTGATAAAATATCGTAATCCTCGATCAACGAATCGAGATCTTCATCAACAGTTTCACCATCGTCCATAACATCATCATTTGCTTCAACATCAACTAAAGAATCAGTAGCAGTTGTAGAATCATCACCATCGAAATTCACTGGAGGTGTACTAACGGATGATGAAACTGTTTCCGGTGTTGGTGGGCTGACTGAAGACTCGACACCTGGCAACTTTAAAGTTGACAAGGAACCCTGTGAATCAACTTTCCCATCATCATCATCATCACCAACATTCTCAGCCTTGCTATCAGCAAGTTCTTCGTGATGTTCCACGACAACATATTCGTAGCCCTTACCAATTGACGGAGAACTTGATCTTGATAATTCAAATGGTGATGGAACAGGTGCAGTTGTTGAAGATTCCCTTTCGATACTGTCAACATCCATAGAGCCTGGTGTACCTTCTTTAACATGGGCAGTGAAGTCACCGAAAAGACAAGATTGGGGTGAGGAAGATAAATGAGGATAAAACACGGAGGTACCTATTTCAAACTCAGAAAGTGTGGCAAGTATCTTGGCTTCATTGAAGTGAGTAGTAATAATGATTTCAGCACGTGAGAATAAATTATTCAAATCAGTTGCATCAACCTCCAAATCTGATAAATTAACAGACAGAATACGTTTTGAACACAATACAAATTCATTCGGAGTTATATTGAAACAATGTCTTGTGTTGTTCTTGGTGTATAAGACCAAGCAAGGGTTAACTAACAAATCCAATTCAAGGTTGATCAAATGAAATTCTAACATTCTTGGTGAACTTTTGAATGCTTTGACAGTCAAAACAGGCGCCGCACTATGAGTGATAGTGATAGGATGATGTGCCCTTTCATTGATTAAATCAACCAAATATTCAATTTTATCATCATCATTCATGGTGTTACTTCCATTTTGATCAATCATAGATAAAATGGAATTTAATTTTCCAACACTAACAGACAATTTCATGTTCTCCTCTCTTAACTTCGTCAGAGAGACAGAACTATCACTTTGTAAAACAGCAAGATTGGACTCCAAGTCATCAATTTTATCGTACAGTTCCAAGTTCTCCTTTTCCAAAGATTGAATGACTTGATCATTGATGATAATTGTTTTTGGTTGTGGGTAAGGTGATAATTTAGGAGAATCTAAAGTTTTAATCTTTAACAATTGATGAGTTTGACAATGGTTTGCCATTTCAACTTCTTTAGATTCACAGCTTGAACATAAATCAATGTTATAACATTCAACACATTTGTATCTGATACCGTGGATATAACGGTCGCAACCATCACAGATAATGTTGCTGTGGTATAAATGATCGTATTTAGTACTTGAGAGCGGTGGTGGAGTTGCCATGGAAGGTTTAAATTTATTTGAATTGTTCAATTGTTCTAATTTCAGTTCATCAATTCTCTTTAGAATCTTAGCCAAGTTTAACTCAATTAAATTTGACAAGTTTTTGAAAACATCTGAATTTGTTAAATTTTCTGAAATTGAATTTGAAATTTTTTTGAAATTGATTGAATTTTCGGAATTGTTAAAGATATCTTCAATTGACTTTAACAAGTTGGAAACATCAGATTCTTTTGAATACAAAGGTGGAGGAGGAGAAGAAAAAGTGGTACTAGTAGAAGTACTAGTAGAAGTGCTACTAGCGGCGCTACTATTGGTGGTTGGAATAATCTTGATGACTTTTTCAACAGATGGAGATGGTGGCAATTCCGCAATCAACTTCAAGTGACTTTTAACAGTCAAACTTCTTTTCAAGTTATTAAAATCAGTATCATTTTCTAAAACGATATACTTTCCACTTTTCTTGGATTTTCTTTTTAATGAAATCTTAGAAGGGTCGGCCAATAGCAACGATTTTAAAGTTGGGTTGTTTGAATTTGAAGCTAATTGAGTAACTAAAGATTTTTTATTCAACAAATCCGAAGTGAAAGCAACAAATTGGACTTTAACATCATCTGTAAGATTTGATTTTGGGATTGTTGCTTTAACAATAATCAGTTTCTTCATATCAAACTCATTTGGTTCGATCGAGTTTGTAAGAGAAGAAGACATGAGTGTAGAGTAAGTAAGTAAATAAGTGTGGGGAGGAAGTGGCGAGGGCGAAGTAAGGAAGGCGATAAGATGAGGAAGATAAGTGTAAGGAGGTGTGTTTGTTAATAGATATGGGTTGAGTTAATAAAAAGTATCGATCGTAGTAGTAGTAGTAATTATTATAATATATTAATATATGATATAATATAATGTACTAGTGTAGGAGATATAGTCAAGATTAAAAAAACCAGAAACAAGAGCCAGGATCCAAATTTGAGATAAGAGAATAAGTTAACGAATTTAGTACAGTTACTATAATTTTAAACAAAATATGGGGAATTTGGAATTCGGAATTCGTTTGAAAGGAAAAATGGCAGATGTATTAAATGTGAGTAAGACACGACATAAAATAGATTGTGGTGTTAGGATGTTTGGCTTTTCTAAAGCAAAAGAAAAAAGCTCCTTGTTTGAGGATAATGATCCTTATTTTAGGTGCTGCGCCGCCCTCCCCTCTTTGATAAAAGATGATGTAATCGTTCCATTCATTCCAGAAACAAACAAACAAACAAGACACACAAAAAGAAAAATCAATCAATGTGATATCTATTTTTATCAACTTTTCTTTATTTTAAATCTTTTTTATTTGAATGTTTTATTTCCATCAACAGATAGGAAAATATAGTGCGGACGATATACTATACAGCTTATAATCATTCTTGATCATTTCCTCATTACACAAGAAATGATCCTACTTGCAAAACTTATCTCTTTACTTTCGGCAATCTCACTAGCAACTGCCATCACCCTTGATGTCACATCCGTCGACTCGGTCTGTGATGCCGCAACTTTAATAACAAACGGTATCATGGATTACTACGAAGGTATCAAATACGGTGGTACTGTTGGTATGTTCCAAAGTCCTTACTATTGGTGGGAAGCTGGTGAAGCTTTTGGTGGTATGATTCAAACATGGTTTTTCTGTGGAAATGACACTTATGAACAAATCATTTACGATGCTTTGATCCATCAGAAGGGTGATGATAACGATTATGTGCCTTCCAATCAATCAACTACTGAAGGTAATGATGATCAAGCCTTTTGGGGTTTGGTCGCTTTAGAAGCTGCTGAACGAAACTTCACTCACCCTTATGGTGATAACGAGGGTCTGTCTTGGATCACACTTGCTCAAGCAGTTTATAATACAATGTGGGCAAGATGGGATGATGCATCCTGTGATGGTGGGTTAAGATGGCAGATTTTCACTTGGAATTCAGGTTACGACTATAAAAATACTATTTCAAACGCTTGTTTGTTCCATATCGCTGCTAGGTTGGCTAGATTTACTCAAAATGACTCCTATATTGCTACTGCTGAAACTGTTTATACTTGGATGACCGACACCGTTGGTTTTGCAAACTTAACCGATGATACTTATACCGTTTATGATGGTGCCAATATTGGTACCGACAACTGTTCAACAATGTCAACACCTGAGTGGACTTATAACTACGGTATTTTGATCTCCGGTTGTGCTTATATGTACAATTTCACTGAAGAACCTTTTTGGTTAACTGAAGTTGGACGTTACTACAATGGTATTTCAATTTTCTTGAATTCATCAGGTTCAAACATCATCTTTGAAAGACAATGTGAAAGTTCAGGTACTTGTAACAATGATCAAAGATCGTTCAAATCCATTTTTTCTAGAAACTTGGGTCAAACAGCTAAACTTGTCCCTGAATATCACGATAGAATCCTCACTATTATCCAGGCCTCTGCTGCAGGTGCTGCTGAATCATGTGTTGGTGGTACCGATGGTCACACATGTGGTTTGAATTGGGCCTATGGTAGTCATGACGGTTGGTTTGGTTTAGGTGAACAAATCTCTGCTTTGGAAGTTATACAAAATAGTTTGCTAGATCGATTTGATGCTCCTTACACAATGGACAATGGTGCATCTTCTGAAATCGATTATGATGCCGGTTTAGATGCTACAACAACTTCAAACGTGAATGAAATGACCATTAGAAATAAAGACAAAGTTGGTGCTGCTATAGTTACCGCTGTTGTTCTAGCTGTTTTGTTCGCATTGTGTGTTTGGATGGTGTTCTAGATTCATCTTTCTGTTTTTTCTTTGAAGAGAATCTTCATCGTGTATTTTAGTTTTACTTTACTACTGCTCTTTTTTTTTTACCCCCAAGCGTCTCTGTGTTTTTTTTTTTTAATATTATTATTATCATTATTATTATTATTGTTTCATTTTTCTTTAATCCTTTATACTTTGTCTTTTTTCATTCCCCATTAACATATTGGCATGTCTCCATGTGTTCTTCGTATACTTTACTAAAACTTAAAATAGGATATAAATACATTTTTTTACAAACCTACTACCTCTTTAATTGGAAAGCATCAACTAAATCCATCAGCGAGCTAACAACCAAACATCCATCCTTTTCAAAAACCCCACCATCACCATCACCACATTCCCCTTCCCTATCCAAAAACACCGCATTCATCCCGCTACCCAAAGCACCAACAACATCTATCTCAAATTCATCACCAACATGCCAAATATCATTCTTGTTCAACCCTTCAAAATCACCCTTCACATCCTTCATCTTTATCTTCATATCCTTGTAAATAAACTCAAAAAATTCGTTGTTGGGCTTACAAACACCAACATCGTAACTCAAATAGATACCTCCGTTAGTTTTGAAAAATTCGCCTAATTGAAACTCATCAATGATTAAATGCGTAACTTGACAATCGGCGTTCGATGCAATACAAGTTCTAATCCCGTTCAATTCACAGATCTGTAAAAATGGTAAAACGTCGTCAAAGATTGTGTATGCTGATTTGCTTGCAAAATGAACAATTATCTCACTGATCATTTGGTCCAGTTTGTCGTCTGATAACTTGACCTGACCACCAGCACCAGTCATGCTGTTCGTGATGTTGTTGTTCTTGTTATTAGACACTCCAAGCCCTTCATACAACCCCATTAACACCAACTTCCAAAATTCCTCAATCTTCAAACCAACCCGTTTCCCATAATTAGGATACTTGTAATTAACAAGCTTGAAACTTTTCACAAAATCAACACCCAATTTGTCGTCTGGGATACTCACACCGTAATTCCTCGTTATTGAGTTGTATTGTGCAGGTATTGGTTGGATCGGTTTGTAAATCGTGTTATAAGCATCTATCGTTATGATTTTTGGCTTTTTAACGGGCTTTGAAAAAAGGCTATTTGATTTTTTTAGTGATTGGTATGTTGTTGTAATTGGCTTCATTGTGTGTGTTTCGTTTATACTGTTTTTTAGATCAATTGGATTGGTTCGTATGGACGAAAAGTTTAAGTTTTAAACTTATCATCCTTTATTAAATATAGTCGGACATACTTCGTACCTGAGTGCGCCGCATTGAAATTTAGCTTTTTTTTTTTATTTTTCTAAATTATTACATTCATTATCATTATTAATTTACTATACAAATTAAATAGATACTTATTATATTTACAAGTTAATAGTTAAACATCATTAGGAAACTATTAATACCTAGTTTTCCGTCTTTTCTTTTTTCTTGATACTCTATCCCTGTACAGCTTCTCACATTCACCACTACAAAACCATTTCTTACCATTTTCAATATCTTTATAGAGTCCAACACATTTATAATGAAACCATTCAATTTTACAAGTTGAATTGTCACAGGCAATCATACGACCAGTTGATGGGCCACGACACGTACAATAAACTTCTTGCTGTTGTTGTGTTTGGCTTTTCAGCGCCTGTTCTTGTTGTTCTTTCTGTTCTTTTTCTTGTTGCATTTTCAATTTTGCTTCCAATTTAATTTTTTGCAATTGTTCACGCTCATGCTCACGTTGTTCTCTTTCCTTCTCCTTTTGTTCTTCCTGATGCTTCTTCTTTTGTTGTAATTCGGCCAGTTTGTGATCTCTGTAAGCTTTACATCGTTTATCAATCTTGTGAACGCCATCTTTTTCCAGCATTATTGGTACACTGGATGGAATTTTTCTACCCGGTCTGAATCCTGGCCCCACGTTGTCTTCAAATTTCCTCTTTGCCGGTGTCAACAAACCATCTTCAATGTTTTTAGTTGCACGTAATTTCAAAATAGTGCCAAAATCACCGTTGGAATCATCAACAGATGGTGTCACGGATCTAGATGGTGAAAAACTAGCAACTTCATCATTATCAACATCATAATAATTATTGCTATCGTTGTTATCATTCAATTTTTTCAAAAACTGTCTTTTAAAATCACAAAACCCTTTCCAGTTTCTATTTTCATTAATCACATTATCTTTATGAACTTTTAAAATATCTAAAATCTTCAAATCATTCAAAATAATCGATTTATGATTCATTAAAATAGTAGTTAAATGTTTGGATTCAACGACAGTTTCTTTTGAATTTCTAATTATTAAACTTTTATAAAAACCGATCAATTTTGTTATTTGTTTGATTCTCCCATCTACTCCATCCTCATTGTGCTCATTGTACTCATCATCCTCATTATCATCCCCATCATTGTTATTATCCGAAGGCGCATTTTTACCTTTTTTCAATTTCGTCAATTGTATCAACAATTCGTTAATACTCTCTTTCAATCCATCATTCTTGATATTTAAATGCTGTATTAGCCATAATGACCGAACTATATCACAAGGCAGGTGATCCAAACTTGATATGAATGCATTATTTGCGTTAATCACAGTGTTTACAATAACTTGCTGTTGTTGTTGTTGGATGTATGCGTCTTGATCGGTCTCATGTTGTTGTGGATGTACTTGTTCACATGTAGCTGTGTACATTATGGCAGTCCTTTTTGCGGTTTGTTGAATGTGCGTATCAGAAGATAAATGGATCACCAGTTGGTTTGATCTATCTATTGATCTATTGATCTTCTTGTTTGTATAGAACTAACCTGTTGGTTGTTAAAGAAATACATTTTGGCTAACGCGGCGAAATTATGTCAGCGATTAACTCAAAGTTTTTGACTGAATAAGTTATTATTTAAATAGAGTGAGTGATAGACGTTTAGTAATCGACTAGTAATAATAATAATAATAATGATAATAGTAATAATAGTAATAATATAATAATATATATATATAATATATAACAAGGAGAAAAAAAAACAGATAAAAAGACAAAATAATAGTATGAAGAAAAAAATATAAAAAAACACAATATTTAAAAAGTGATGGCAAGCAAAACAGGAAAAATAAAAAAAAAGACAAAAATCAGTACAAAAACATTTGTATATATATACTTGTGATTTGTGAAGCAACTTTTGTTTTATGTTTATGACGAATTATTTATTTAACATTTGGGAAAAATAAAGTGTAATTGAATTCTTCTTTTTTTTTTCGTTCTTTTTGAATTTTATATAAGGGATGAAATGTAAAAATATGTAAGTATGGTGGAGGGGTGAGAGGGGGGAATGAAGTATTGGGGATGGATTTAGTTATGGCAAGTAGCTCGATGTTTTGGAAATCATTGGATTGAATAATAATAATAATAGATGGAGTGGTTATTTATTTTGTGGAATTGTTAATTTATTTCTTTGGTGTGGTGAAAGTGATCTTTCTGTGCTTGATTGGAGTCCACTTGAACTTCTTAACCCAGACGGAAACAAAGTATAAAGCGGTACAAATGATCAAAGCCTTGGTACCTAATCTCTTTCTTTCGTCATGTTCTGGTTCTGCAGCCCAGTTTAAAAAAACGGTAACATCTTTAGCCATTTGAGAGGTGGTTGCTTCAGTACCATCTTCGTATTCAACTAAACCATCGAATAAAACACGGCCCATAGCAATGGATCCACCTGGGAAGTATGGGTTATAGTTAGAACCGGCTGGTAAGACAACACCAGCTGGTGGATCATCTGGGTAACCGGTTAATAATGAGAAGATGTAATCACAAGCACCGTGTCTAGCCTTGACAATCAAGGATAAATCTGGTGGGAAGGCACCTTGGTTGGCAGATCTAGCAGCTTGTTCGTTGGCGTATGGACCTGGGATTCTATCAGCCAATTTACCTGGTCTCTTTCTTGGGTTACCTTGGTCATCAGGTTCGTCGTCATATTCGAATTCTTCACACATTTCTCTAACTTCATTGTTAGTGTGCGAAACACCAACTAGTGTTCTCCAAGCAACTCTGTCAAGGGAGTGACAAGCAGCACAGACTTCTCTGTAAACGTGGAAACCTCTTCTAATGGAAGCATGGTCAAAAGTATCAAACATACCGTTGTGGGACCAACCGTAAGAAGGTGGGTGTAAACCATGTTCAGCAGCAGTCATGGCTTGTGCAGTTTGTGAATCTTGGTATAAGATGTAAGCAGCAGTTAAACCAGTGGCAGCAACAGCACCATTGATGAATTTTTTCGTGCTTGAGGTGAATTCAGTGGACTTAGCAGCTGATGAGAAAGCTTTCTATAGTAGTAACAAGAGGTGGACCAATAAAAAATGTTAGTAAATTGAACGGTTGATAATGTAACATGAATGAATATAAAAACACAAGGAATTTTTTCTTATATATTTTTATTTTTGGAATTGTTGAATATATGAACAAACATCATAATCAATCAAAGTTAGTTTGGACCTTCGGTATCGTTGTTTATAACAGTTATTTGGAAAAGGGTTGATGTTGTTTTTTGTTTTTTTTTTGATTGGAAATTCTTAAATTTTTTTCAAGGTGGTGAAAAAACTGGCCAATGAGGATCGAGTAAAAAATAACAACATTTTTTTTTTTTAGGTGTATAATGACGTTTTGTGATGGCATGGATGATGTTTATTAACAAGAAATTGGATTTGTAGTAAAGATGTATACTGTAGTAATGTATTGATTATAGATGATGGTGTATGTTCATTGGTATGTTGGAAGATATATTGGATTGTTTTAATGGTCATCATCCAATTGGGGGTGTCATTTGTTAAAAAGTCCAGCGAGTGTTTATAAGACTGAATCAAATTGATTAAAAGGTTGGTCTTGAAGTTATGATTTTGCAATGATATGATGTATATTTCAAATTCCAATTCAAAGTGTTTTAATATTCTTTAGAATCTTGTTGACCATTGTCCATTGATTATAAATGTATATATATATATATTTATACAATTTTGTTTGTTGTCGGGGTCATCAAGAACTTTGATGGAAAGGTATACATACAGCATTCAAAGAACGCTTGAAAGCAGAACCAAATTGAGAGAACATGATGATATATATGTGTATGCTAATGTAATTCTATAACTTCTACACTGAACTTTAAAAAAATCTGTGTAGTTGTAGTTGTAAATCTAATGAATGTATATTAAAGTTGATAAATATATTATTGGTATTAGAGAAAGGTTGTTGGAATTGCACAGAGCTTGAGAAAATAACATTGACAAACAGAAAGCAGCTGGGGCGGGAAAAGTTTTTTAGGCGAGCGGGAGAAATTTAGCAATCTGGGGGGAAAAAGAAGGGAAGAATTAAGGCGGTGGGCCGTTGCAATGTGCGTGGTGGGATACGGTGATTCAGCAAGATGGCTGCCCCATGAAAGGATTGGCCAATGACAAGCGGAATAAAAGTCAAATGGTTTATGGCACAAAATTTTAAAATGGCAGATTGGCCGGATTGGGAAAAGTCACTCTGCGTGGGTGGTGCGAGGGTGTGTGAAAGGTAATGCATAATATATAATATAGAATTTATTTTGAAGGCAAAACTGAGGCTGTGTAAGGTTTGTGTCTTTTTTTGAAATGTATGTGGCTGAGTAGTTGATGTGGTTTCCTAATGCCAAATTAGTGGCTGGTATATTTTGTAAAAGAGATGAACACGAAACTAAGAGTCAATAATAGTCAACGCGTTGTTTTGTTTGTTTGGTGTGTGCATCTATCTATCCATCTATCCATCTTGTCAAAAGACCTTTATATTTTATATATGTATGTTCACCGTGATCTCTTAAATCATTTTGCTTTGTTTTGCTTTCCTTTCTTATAAACACCAGCCCAACAATGACTACCTCTGAATCCCCATCAAACTCTCAAGAACAAGCATACCTTGACTTATGTCAACGTATCCTTAACGAAGGTGAACACAGACCAGATAGAACCGGTACTGGTACATACTCTCTGTTTGCCCCACCACAACTAAGATTCAGTTTATTAGATGCTAAACTCCCATTACTAACCACCAAGCGTGTTTTCTTCAAAGGTATCTTACATGAATTACTCTGGTTCGTCCAAGGTTGTACAGATGCTAAAAAATTAACTGAAAAGGGTGTCAAGATCTGGGAAGGTAACGGATCTAGAGAATATTTAGATTCGCTTGGCCTCACACATAGAAGAGAAGGTGATTTGGGTCCAGTCTATGGTTTCCAATGGAGGCATTTTGGTGCTGATTACGTTGACTGTGATACTGACTATACTGGTGCAGGTTTCGATCAACTTGCCCAAGTGATAAATACTTTAAAGACAAACCCATACGATAGAAGAATCATCATGAGTGCTTGGAATCCACCAGCTTTCAAAGATATGGCATTACCCCCATGTCACGTTTTCTGCCAATTTTATGTCAACTTCCCTAAGGATAACGAGGATGGTTCTTCAAATAAACCAAGATTATCCTGTATCATGTATCAAAGATCGTGTGATATGGGATTAGGTGTTCCTTTCAACATTGCTTCGTATGCTTTACTCACTATTATGATTGCCCATGTTGTTGATATGGAACCTGGTGAATTCATTCATACCATGGGTGATTCACACGTTTATTGTGATCATGTCGATGCTCTGAAAGAACAAATACAAAGAGTGCCTAGAGATTTCCCAATTTTGAAAATCGGTCGTAAAGTTGAAAACATTGATGACTTCAAATTCGAAGATTTCGAAGTTGTTGATTATAACCCTTATGGTCCAATCAAAATGAAAATGAGTGTTTGATATATATCTTAATTTACGTCTTTATATCTTTAATGTGTATTTTTATTTTTTTTTTCTGGTTTTATGTAATTTTATCAAGTTTCGTTATATTAAATTCGTAATGTTATAAACAACCAGCTATATGTATTTCTCTATAAAGCAGTGCTATGTCTTCTATTTTTAATCTCCCTACAAGAAACACTCTTTCTTTTAGCTCCAGTACTTTCGTTCAAACCAATAACAGCATTTTCATCACTTTCAGTAAATTCAAACACAGATCCAGCACCAGGAACGTCATACTTAGGTGCTGTAGATGTATTCTTGTTCATCTCAGATTGACTAACTTCACCTAGCACTTTTTTGACTCTTTTCTGTTCGCCATCATCACCACCACCACTAGCAATACTTGATTTCCGTCTATTCTTATTGCCAGCATTACTTTTACAACGTTGTGTCACATTATTGCCTAGCAAATGTAAATCGTTCGGGGATCCACTGTTATAACAATTTATAACATCATCAAATTTATCATCACTTTCTCTTCTCATCTTTTTTCTTAGTGAAGGTAATTGATAGTTGATGGTGGATCTACGGCGTCTCTTTCTAGAATTTTCATCGTCATTTGATAATTGTATGGATAATGGATCAAAATCAGTTGATCCTGGAAAATTGGAATCTTGAGACCATGATTTTGGTTGTTTGAATGAAAGGTTTTTGAGTGGTCTTGGTATGCTTTTTTTCTTCGCCTTTGTGATAGATTTAACTTTCTTTTCAAGAGGAACTTCATTGGATGATGGTTCTTCGTATGTTGGTGTTTCAACTATAGGTTGGTCATCTCCGGCGTCTGATTTTGCAGATGTATCTTGAGTGTTGTGTTGTGTGTCAAATGTATCGATGACTTGTTCGGTATTTGTTTCAAGTGAAGTGGCTGTTTCTATACTATGATTCCCCTCAATTTCCATATCTTGTGATTGTTCAACGTTTTCAAATTGATCATCTTCAACAACTACAGGTTCAATAAGATCCTCGCATTGTATATCATTGGTGGTCTTAACAGGTTGGCTAACAATTTCTTCATTTGCCTCTATTGCTTCACGTTGAATATTATCAGCAATACTCTTGATCTTTGCTTTAATTTCGTGTTTAACGGTGTTAACTTCATCTTCATCTTCGTTTTCAGCCTCTGGGATTTCAAAATCAACCAAATCAACATCTCTTTTACTACCCAACTCCGACTGGAAATCCTTCTCCAGCTCGGCATCGTTCTTTCTAACAAGCATGCTTTTTCTTCTCTTATCGTTGATCAACTTCTTATAAGGGTTACTATTTTCCCTATCATTCAACAACTTTATTTCATCTATTTTTTTCCTTTTCAAATCATCAAATCTCTTAGAACCATGACTGATTTCATTATGATTCAATCCCATCACTATTTTAAAGTCATCAAGTTCATAAATTAGTTCCTCAAATTTACTAACTATCTTATTCTCTAGGTTGTGTATATGACTGTTCACTTTATCATTGAATTTAATCTCCTTGTTGCGTAAACGTAAATTTTCAATCTGTGTATTTGATAAGTGATCTTCTAATGCCGTTATACGGGACATTAACTCGGCATTTCTAGTTACCAAATGTTTGTTCTGTATCGAGTACTTACGCTTCAAAGTTTCGTATTCCTGTGTACTGTAGAAATGTATTGGTTGTTGTGGTTGTTGTTGGGGCGGCAGTTGCGCTTTTGGGGTTGGTGGAGCAGAGAGTCTTGGTCTATTAGCTAATTTTGCCATTAATTCAGTAGTTTGTTTGTTTGCAAAGTAATGCTAATTATTTTTTTTATGCAATGTAATTATAGTAGTTGTAATAAGATGCTGTTTGTGGAAAATCAAAGAGATAAACTACAAAAGGTAAACAAACAAAGGTGAACTAAAAAAAAGAGAGGTTTTTGAAAACATGTAAATGAAAATAAACAACATGATTACGTAATTTTAACCACACAAGAAACACGGTAATAATTACCTCTTAACTATTATAACTAACCTTACATTTCTTAGCACTCTTCTTTCAATCTTCAAACATCACTTGCACTTCCCCAACAACTATTCAAAAAGCTCACACAATGAGCTCAAGAAGAGGATCTACACCAGTGGAATCACAACTCAACCAGAAACTTTTTCAAAAGAGAAGGGAACTAGAAAACCTCCAACAAATTCAAACTTTAACATCAATCCTCAACCTATCTCTCGAAGACCTTGGAATCAAACTAAAAGCCTTAGATCAACAATCGAGCTCCGTGTCAGAAGTTACAGTTAATTGGGCACAGATTGGTAGATCGATCAGTTTGGCAAGCACATCGTTGGCAAAATACAAAGAAGAAGATTTCGAGTTGGGTAAACCAATGACTGAAAGGTTGGTTAGATGCAAACTTGATGAAGATCTCAAAATTGCTGAAAAGAAAGCTTAATCAGTTGACAATTTTTGCTTAATATAATCTACTTCCGGTATTATGGATATACGTCTTCCCTTATTGTAGGGACAAGGAACAGTTCGGTTAACACTGGGTCAAAAATGGTTGACACAAATATACACCTAGTACTTTGACATTATAGCCTCTCAGATTCAAAATACAGGTTGCCGGGTATGAACAAACAATTGGCGGTATGTGTTTGTTGCTTACATTCACGTACTGTTTAAATTGAATAATAACAATGATAACCATACAATACAAAATTTCTATTGGTGGTTTATGCTCTTTGCAAAGTCATAAACAATTATACATACAAAACAAAACGTCTATATTGAAATACCTAATACTTTTTGCGTAACCACTTATCTAGATCAATTCTTTGATCCAACTTAGTCAACAGTTCGTTTTCTCTAAAGTAGTCAACGTACAACGATTCGTCAACAGTCTCCAAGTACTTCAAATCTTCTTCTGTAATCATCAATTCCATAATGGAATCAGGCAGTTGGACATTATAGTTAGATAAATTGGAAATGACGCTTAAGTAACTGTTTTTCTTGATGTTAATACCAGACATAAGGTCATCCCAGTTGTTCAATAAGAGCAATCTTTTCCAGGCTAATCTTTCCAAAACATTTAGTTTGTAACTAACTAATGATTTCGATTGCAGGATTGGGGAAGATGTCGAATCTTTCAAAATACATAGCAGCTTGAACAAATTGTCAAAGTTTTCCACGTTTGTATCATCAAAGTTCAATAAAGTTAGCAACTGGATTAATTCAACAATACTTAATTGAACCTTATTGTCCAATTTGAGTAAAACACTGGCTAGTTCAGTTTGGAAACCAGAAAGTTTGTTCTCTAGTAAGTACGAAGAGTTACAGATTAATCTATCGATACTTTCATCGTTTAGTTCAATGAATGATGAAAGAATCAAAGATTCGTAGTTCATTTGAAGTTCAATAGATTCTAGATTGGATTCAATTTCATCTAACAGTAAATCAATGTCCTTTTCCTCGGATTCAGTGGTTGTGTCCAATGCTATTAATGATAATTTAGCTAGATTCAATTGTAACTTTTTGTTTTCGATTTTTTCATCTGTTGCTAATGCAACGTATTGAATTAACTTTTTAGCAACCAGTGAATAATTTTCATCAACCATATCCAAAATCCATGAGAATTTGATGTTTTTGTAACTAGAATCCAGGAACTTTGTTAAATATTCTTGATAGTCGTGGAATTGGGTTAAAATTAAATTAACTTTGTGGACCTTAACGTAATAAGTGAACAAAGTTTCGGCAAATTTATAACCAAACCTATCGAAATAGTTACAGAACTTCGTATCGATCTCAAGTTTATAGTTATCAAAAACTATTTGATTGTCTAAGGTATACATCAACTCTCTTTCGCTTTCCAAACATTCACTTAAACTTTCTAAATCTTGGAACTCTTCAATTAATGGTATGATGTGGTCTTGCTTCTTTGACAAGATAAAGATCTTGATCCAACCTTCTCTGTTTTTCAAAACAAATGATTCGAAATCGTTTGTTAATTTATCATTTTCGGTGTTTCTTGATTGGCTGGATAAGTATTGAAGAAGGTTGTTGGAAGTATAGTACAAAAATAGAGACAATTTGAGAATAATTTCACTCACTTTCATCTTAATATCTATCTCGGTTGATGACTCTAATTGACTGGCATAATTTGAAGTGACGGTTTTCAGAACTTGGTTAACATCCTGTAGTAACTGATATGATTCCAAAAATATTGGGATTGACTGCTCAACATCTTTAAATTGGAGATCAAATAAGGTTGATTTAATATCTTGTTCAATTGCAATATAACCAGAGCTGAATAGTTTGTATAAAAAGTCACTGAAAGTTAATAAATCATCCATTTGCCCAATTTCAATTGATTTTTGGACAAACTTGGATATGAGATCTACTATCAAATTGACAGAATCATTAAAGAAATCATTGACTGTGCTATTTTTGTAATTAGAAGCAATTACTGGCTCGATAACTTTAACCAAATCAAATGACTGAACCAAGTTGTAAAATTTGTCGGATAGGTATAACTTTTCGGCAATGTTGACGACTAATAGTTTTAGATCAGCACTGATTTCAAAATTTGTTGAAATGAACGTACATAGTTTATTAATAACGTTGCATCTTTTTTGTAGGTTTTCTTCTAAAATTGGGTATGACTTGAACATGTTGAGTTTATTGGACAAAATATCGTTGACAACTGTTAAAATTGCATGTTCTGCATCTTGAGCGGAAATTTCGATACTTAAATCTTGCAAATTAAAGTTCAATGGTGTTGTTGAATTATCAAATTGTAACGCCTGTTCAATGTGAGATTTGATGAATTCCATTGGTGACAGTTTTTCACCAGTGGCTAAAAATTCAACGTTTAAAATTCCTGTTTCTGTAATTAAATTAATTGCTTTATTATGTTCTAAACCAAATCCTAAAATGGTGGTATCGTTTTTCAATTGGACAAAATCTTCCCATAGGAAATCTAAAGCAATAACGGTGATTGTGTTATCAAAAACAACAGATGCAATTGAGTTATTTCTAAAAGTGTATAGTTTAGGGTAGTTACTGGTTGTGCTATTGCTAGAAATTTTGTAGTGATAGTTAACAGTAAACTCGTCAGATGTTAGATTGTCAATCCTGAATAGAATCAATGTTTGATCCCCTGTTGATGATGAAGACTCGACAGCCGTTAAGATCAAATATTTGTCATCTCCTAACGGTTCTAAATCCTTGATTTTCAAATTTCCGCTAATATGTTCGTACTGTTCTTCTATAACAGCATACAAACTTGCCTTGATGTTGGTTTGAACTGTGCTGGTGGTAATACTATTCTTGACATAATCGATCAAAGAGAAGTTACCATCTTCTTCAAGGATTGATAGTTTTTGGCGAAGTGGACTCTCATGGTAGCATTTGAGTGAAATTATCTTGTTTGAAGTATCATAGCCTTCCAAATTATAGTGAGATGAACCTGTTGAAGAACCGTTGAAGAATCCAAAGAATGATCTTGGAGATTGGATGTCAATTGAGCTTAGAGAGTTTTTACCGTATTGATCTTTGAATGTGATTAATGTAACTTTTTTGTAATTTGTAGCAATTACTAAACCAATATCCTGAAAGTATTCAGCTATTGTTATGAATTCACCACTTGATAATTTCAACTTCAATTGGTGTTTGTTGTTCAGTATATCTAAAGAAGGAGCTGAGTTGATTGACTCTATGAAGGTGATTGATCCAGTAATTGAATCGCCAATAACAAGCCCTGGCTCGTTTTCGGATATGGTGTTTGGAATCAATTTGACTTGTGGTATGATTCCGTATTCGTTTCTGTTGTAGTCAAAATCAAAAGTGATTGGGTTGATCTCCCATGATAGATAACTATAGATTGCAATCCTCTGGTTCGTAATCAAAACTGTTTTCTTGCACGAGTCATCCGTGTAACCGTATATAATATCTTCATCTTGTTTCAATGTTGGTAAGTTGGAAGGCAACTTACAGATCTTGAAGTAATTACTTCTTGCTAGTTCTTGTAAATTGTTTGAAGGCTCAGTTGATGATGAAGATGAGTTAACATTGTTCAAATCCAAGTTACTTGAAGTGTTGGAATTTTGCAATCTGCTGACCGTAAACATTGCTTGTATTAAATGTATGGTCTTTTCAACAATTGATTGTTTGTACGTTTTTCTCAAGATATATCCCTTTTAAATAGATCCATTTTATTGTTTCAAACTGATCTTCCTCTCCTATATATATCCTCTTGTTGTTTTTTTGTAGAGACTCGAAAAGCAAAAAAAAGACACATCCCTCTGTAAATAGGAACTTTTACTTATGGGTCAACCCCCGCACAAGCGGCACTTTGAAATTTTTTTTTATTTTTTTTTTTTTTTACAAATCAAAAATAAATTCTACTTTATTTGTATCCTTGAAATGCTTCACTATGGCAATCTATCTCTGATTACATTCTTATAAATCAATTAAACAACCATACATATTTCACATAGCATTTGAATATGATTAGAACTGTGAAACCAAAGAGTGCTCGTACCAAGAGAGCCCTTGACAAGAAGGCTGCAAAGATTGTTGAAAACACAAAGACTGCCCTATTCGTCCCAGGTGCATCTTCAAACAAAGCCTTACATGACATAACAGTTGATTTATCGTCATTGAAAAAACCATTCATTAAGAGATTTACCAAAAAGAACGACATCTTACCATTTGAAGATGCTGCTAAATTGGAATTCTTCAGTGAAAAGAACGATGCATCATTGATTGTTTTAACAACAAGTAACAAAAAGAGACCAAACAACTTAACTTTTGTTAGAACTTTCAATTATAAATTATACGATATGGTTGAATTACAAGTTTTACAAAACTTTAAGTTATTCCAAGATTTCAAGAAATTGACTTTCCAAGTTGGTTTAAAGCCAATCTTTGTTTTCAATGGTCCAATCTTTGACTCACACCCAATGTTCAAAATGATCAAGTCAATCTTCCTTGATTTCTTCAAGGGTGAAGATTCAAACTTACAAGATGTTTCCGGTTTACAACACGTCATTGCCGTCTCTGCCATTGAATTTGATGATCACGATGAATCAGCTATATCCAAATTACCATTAGTCCACTTTAGAGTGTACAAATTGAAAACTTTAAAATCTCAAGAACCTAAATTACCTCGTATTGAACTTGAAGAAGTTGGACCACGTTTCGATTTCAAGATCGGTAGACACCAATACCCAGAACCAGAAATGGAGAAAGAAGCATTCATGGTGCCTAAACAATTACAACCTAAGCAAAAGAAGAACGTTGATATTGATAGCATGGGTGATAAGATTGCCAAGGTTCACGTTGGTCTACAAGATTTGAGTAGATTACAGACTAGAAAGATGAAGGGTTTGAAAAGCAAGTACGATCAATTACAAGATGAAGATGAGATCGAAGGTAGCAACCAAGATGATGATATCATCAGTGATTACGATGATGAAGAAGAAGTTACAGAGTACGTTGATGCCAATGAAGATTTGAGTGGTGTTGAAGGTGATATTGAAGATGTTGTTGAGGAAGAACCAAGTAAGAAGAAGAGAAAGTTGTAATGATTGATACTTCTTTTGTCTTTATTTGATGCGCTTAATTATTTTTTTTTCGTTATGTTTTATAGTTAAATTTTATATATTAGTAGATGTTTTTTTTGTTGACAGTAGCTTGTTTTTGTTCCAAAACTCAACTGTTTCTCTAATCGATGTCATATGTTTCTTTTCTTTTTGAAGTATCTTTTCAAACACAAGTTCTTTTACCTTATATAATTTGCCGGTACGAAAATAAAAGGATGACAAGTATGAAGAAAGAAAAAAGTATTAATTATAAAAAGTAAAGTATTAGAGAGAGTAATCAGGATAAAATAAACAAGAAAATCTCAGTATAAAGAATATAAAATTAAAAATCAAGTTATCACTATGAAAAGAAAGGAAAAGGCGCCTTTAAAAAGTAAGTATATTAATTATAAATTAAAATCATGTAACTAGGAAATGTTGGTATATGCCAATAAAGAAAGAAAAGAGAAGAGAACCAAAACAAGTATAAAATAATTAATTGCAATGAAGTCAGTAGGTTTAAACTACATCAATATGAAACCTGATAGTGAATCAAAAAGTTTTTTTTTAAAAAAGAAGGGATGTTTTTCAACAGAATTGAAAGAAAACAGTTGAGAACATGAATTGAAAGCGAATATTTCATAAGTCTGAACAGATGCAAGGGTTAGATTTCTCAAAAAATGGGTGTTATGTGATATGAAGAGTATGTAACAATCTCTGAAGGTGATGTACTAGTTGATTGAAACGCAGCAGAAGATGTGAAGTTGTTGTTGTTGTTGTATAGCGAGAAAACTTCAGTGGTACCCATAGGATCAATCAAATTGTGTTTTTGAGTTCTTTTGTTTTGTTTTGTTTTGGTCAATAGAACGGATGGCCGTATTTGTTCATTGGTGTATCCTCAGATGAATTACTTTCTAAAAATGATGAAACTGTTGAAGGACTTTGAAAAAAGCAATATTTTTTAAGAAGATCCTGGTATGACTTTGAATTTACTCCTGACTCTGCCTCGGGATTAACACCATCATTTAAGGGAGTTGTTGTTACACTGTTTGAAACAGCATGTGGATAGTTCTCGTCGTTAATAGTGTTTTCCTTCGATCCATTGGCAATTGGAGGTTTGTTTCCGATGTTGTTGTTGTAGTTGAGGGGGAATTCTTTTATATTCACTGGTACTGAATTAGGAGAAAGTGATTCTAAATCGTTGTTCATTGGCATATTTCTAGGGCCAGTATGAGGTGGTATCACAATTGATGAAACATTGTTTCCTAGTTTTGATGACAGAGACTGTATTTTTTTATCAGAATTCTCAGTTGGTCTCGTTGTTGACAGCTTCTCCAAATCTTTTTGTCTTTGGTCTGAAGATGGTGGCATTAGGTCAGTAAAAGTTGGTGTGTTTGAGGCATCCTTGAGAATCAACGGAGTACCCGGTGAGTTCATATTGCTTCCATTAAGTGAAGATGGTGAAGGTTCGTTTAATCCTTTGAACATAGTATCATAATTCTTTGAAGGGGTTAAAAGTAGTCTGGGATCTAATTGAGGATCGTCAACATTTGATGGGTGGTGAGATGATTTTTGAGTTGTTGATGAATTAGGAGCCAGTGTTAAAGGAGAATTATCAGTAGCTGCTGTTAAAAACGATGATCTTGCAGCAGGTGGTTCATTTAATGAAAATGGTTTATCATCTGCAGATGAAGCGAAGTTAGTGTCTTCCATGCTTCTTGTCTTCCTCAAATACTTGGAAGAGTATAAAGGAGAAGATTTGGTTTTCACCTTCTTCTGTAATTTTGCTTGTTGGCCATTGTTTTCTTTTGAATGACTACCCTCTCTAATGAAGCTCAGCTTATAATTTTGATGGTAGTTGTTATCCCAGAACTCTTGGTTTCCAGCAACATATCTGATACACATTAGGAAATAAGGATCAAATTCAATTGTGTGTCTATGGGAACCAGCAAATTGAGAAAATAGCATTGGAACTTCAACCTTGAAAACAAATCTATCGTAATTAGCTTTCTTCAACAATCTTGGAATTTCTGGTATATAAGTGGCTTCTGCATTCGTCACCGTTTTCCAATCATCAAATGAATATCTAACAGTCACGGATTTTTGGTAAGATATATTTTTGACTGCGATTTGTCCCATCACTTCAGTCTTATCAACATTCAAAAAGCACCTTTCAAGGAAAACAGGTGTCTCCTTATCAATTTCATCCCTATATGAAACTTTAGGGAACAGCTCTGTATCTAAATTCCAACTTACGATAAGTCTTTTGAATCTCTCTATATCGATTGCTCTATTGTATGTAACGTAATCTTTAGAAACTTTGTATATGATATGGTACGCGGCGTATCTATCATCTGATGTGAAGTTATTTCCAAACCAATCATCGGAATATTCATCGTCGGTATCATAATAATCATTATCGTCATAAGAATCTTCGTCATCAGAAACAGATGGGGAATTGTTGGCACTAATCGAACTGGGTTTATCGGCACGATCGAAAAACTTAACATGATCGGCTCCACCGAAATGAACTTGTTTGTAAGTTGGAGTTGCTGGTAATGATTTCGAGCTTCCCAATGAATTCAACTTTAGTGAAGATTTCACTAATTCACCAGATTTTTTTCTAACCAAAGGATGTAAATATGAGTATCTTGATTCATCTATCATTGTTGGTGAACTAGGCATAGAAATAGGACTAATATCATCAGGGTTGAAAACACTCTTTTCACTGATTTGAGGGAAATAACTGCCCTCTTTACTACTTTCACTGCTTGTACTGCCTCTATTGTTTGTCCTTTCATGGATAGGGTGGTTATCCACAGCTATGTTATGAGAAGTATTCAGTAAAGTATTAGCTTTCATTATTTGATCGATATCTTGATCCATTGAGGTAGATCTCGAAGGCCTTCTCATGAACAATAACGAAAGAGGTAAATCACCATCTATACTACCCTCACTTAACTGTCTATTGTGAACACCAAAGGGAAATGAACTGTTTGGAGATTTGCTAGTGGATATTGAGGCGCCTAATGTAGCTTTGTATGGTGAGTTCTTGTCATTGTCATTATTGGCTTCTGCGCTATCAGATAGTCTCTTTCTAGCTGAAGGAACAAATGGCATTCTTTTTATGTAAGCTGTTGATGTTTGCTGTTGAAAATATCTATACGGAGAAGTAGTATAACTATGTAATGTAAAATTGGATGAAAAGAAAGGAGTTAAAACTTTGTGGATGGGTAGAGTTTTTGGATGAATTTGTGGTATAATGGTTAATTGAAACTTTCCATTAAAAATTTGATAAAAAATATTTGATCTTTCTTTAAATGTAGATATAAATGGAACTGATACAATCCGACAACAGTTTATTTGTGTGTATGTGTTTTAATTTCTGGTTATATTTCAGAATACTTAATAGAATGTATCAAAACTGGAAAATTGAACAAAGGAAAGGACAGACTGATGGGACGGGGTAGAGAAAAAAAAAACACGGAACAGAATGTGACAATTAAACCCAGAGTTATAATGACACAAGAGCAAATATGAGGTGTAATAAAAAGAAATAGAAAACTGTTTGTATAATGACAGTGGTATGAGTCAATTTTGGGTATAAGAACCTTTTTGTTTTCCTCTTTAAAGTAAGTGTATTATATCAGAGGGAAAGAAATACCGGAAAGGAAAAACCTTGGAACAAGTAAAAAGTGAATGTCAGACTTTTTTTTTTACCTTAAACGAAAATGCTATGTAACAAACAGAATGTAAAGAATTGGTTTTAACAAGTCAATTGGGCCTAACAAGAAGATGCACCTTTTGAATAATAGATGTTGAGGTTTGTCGTTGGAACGAGAAAAATCGTTTCAGGTGAGTAAAGTTAGGTATTGGGCCCCTGTTTGGATGGATGGGTTCAACAACCACAATAGTTTTAGATAAAAATTATATTGCTGCTTAACTTTGAATAAATAAGGTGATGTGATATGATGTATATACTATATAATCTCTTTATAAATATAACTCCGCGCCGTCTGTACGGCTGAGTGTTGTCCCTGCTCACCCTCCCCCGTGGTCTTCGGTCCACCCACCAATTGTCCCTCCCGTTCTCCTCTATTGTCTTCCCCTTTCTCTCCCCTGTTTAGGGCCGGCTCCCTGTCAAAGTCACCTCACTTCAAAGTTTTACAGGGTGGGATCTGAGAGCGCACCTTATAGAATTTGATGTTTCCTTTCTCGCTCTCCCCCCTCCGAAAAAAATAACCACTTCTCCAAAGGCCAAATTCATGCCCATTTACAGAAAGAAAACAGATAATTAATAATCGCCAAATGGTGGCTTCACTTCCACTACTATATACTTCAAATATGTAGTAATATTTACATGAATATAAATATATTTTCTAATGGAAAGAGTTGTTTAAGTAATTCTTTCCCCTAAGTAGTTAGGTTAGCTTTCTAGAATTGTCAAATCATAGGCATATTTGTGACTTCGGTAAGTTTCTGGTTTGTATCGGATATGTACTACCAACTTTTTTACAAAGGTTTTCACCCAACAAATGTCGCATCCTTTTAAAATAGATCATTTTCGTCCGTTAGAAATGGACATCTTATCCCACTGTTTAAACTTTCCGTGTATTTACATACTTTGTGGTCAGTTTTATTTGTGTTTTCTATATATATTCAAATGAATAAATATATACAACTTTTTTGTCAGTTTGGCGTGGTTTCAATCTTTGGCTTGGCTCCGAAATTGATCTCGGATCTTATCATTTATTTCTTGTATTATTATTAAAATTTAGCACAGCCCCAATATGTACATATATTTATTTATAGAAAAAAAAAGGTTTACGCCGCGACGCCAGATATAGTCTATCACCTGAAAAAGGCTGATTGTTTTCTCCAGATTCTATTTTTTTTCTGTGGCATTTGGCCTGTTGTTTGTGATCTTTGTTTCTTATTTGCCAACCGTGATGAAGATACCAAATTCAGCAGTCTCTAATCATTCTACATCTACTTAAGACTGCGTGCCTGTTTTTCTGACCGAATAGGTTGCCGATATGCATCTCACCCTTATAATATGCTTCAAATATTTAAACTTTTTGCAGTAGTTTACAATCAGCTAACTCGACCATTTATGCACTTTATTAGCTATGCAGAGATACTCCAAAATCTGAGATCTTTTCCACATACATATGCATTTCATCAAATGCTATTTTTCAGTAACGTAGGTTCACAGTTGATACTTAACTTTCAGGTCCATCATTCCCCATTTATCATCGAATTATGCATGCTAAGGAGGTTTGCTTAAGATCTTGTGAAATAATCTCAACCTTACAATTTAGTGTGCTCTTTTCCACTCGTTTATTTTTTGTATGAAAAACCATGCTTGAATAATTAAAATGCATGTGAAAATTATATTTCTGCTCTTAATTTATGTGGAAATTGTACAAGTTTCTATAACAGAATACATTAACCAGTAGTATACAACCTCGTAGAATTCGGGTGAGCGAATGATTTGTCTAATCACCTAATTACATATTTAATAAAAGCGTTGATGGGAGTGGGGTAAATTTGTGTGTGAATGTAATGTATTTCTCATACGTTTATCCTGCAATTACTGTTTATCTTTTTTGTGTAAAATGATCTAGGCAAAACGTTTTCATGCCCCCCCCCCCCTGATGATAGTGATGTTGCTGATGTTATCTTGTTAAATCGGGAAAAAAGATATATTTTTGCTCGTCCTCTGTAAATGCGCCACATGGTAAACTGAATACGCGCCATGCCAGCCACTTAACACCATAAACTTTTTTATTTTACCACCAGAAATGGAAATGATCCATCTTCTTGTTTGTGTTCAAAACAGGTAACACTTAGCCGTATTTGACTTCAAATCAATGCTCATAAACAAATTTATATTGTCAAAGCACGTCTCAATCGACAAAGATGGGATCCAGATTTTTGAAAAAACCATCTGCTGTTGTCAAAACAAAAGAATTGTCAACAGACCCACAACAAAAAACCAAATACAACTTTTCACTATGGAACATTTGGGTTGCTTCAACACTACTCAAAATACTCTTATTCCCAGCTTATCACTCTACGGATTTTGATGTTCATAGAAACTGGTTATCAATTACAAGATTACTGCCCTTGAAAGACTGGTACGTTGAAAACACGAGTCAATGGACGTTGGATTATCCTCCATTTTTCGCATATTTCGAATGGGTGTTATCACAATTCATCCCAGATGCAGTCGCTAAAGATGGCTGTTTACAACTGATTGAAAAAGGTGAATACGGTCATTTGACTGTCATTTTCCAAAGATCAACAGTCATAATTAGTGAGGTTGTCTTGTTTTTATCATTGCAATGGTTCATCAACGTTTCGAAGAGTCTGAAGGAAAAAAAGAGAAATTTTGTAATTGCTTCATCAATTGTTTTATCACCAGGTTTGTTCATCGTTGATCATATACATTTCCAATACAACGGATTTATGTTTGGTATCTTAATAATGTCTATCATTAATGCAAAGCTGGGAAATCATCTAATGTGTGGGTTTTGGTTTGCTGTCTTGCTTTGTTTCAAACATATCTTCTTGTACATTGCCCCATGTTATTTTGTCTTTCTACTAAGCGGTTACTGTTTAAACCCATGGAAAAAACTCCCAAGATCAATCAAGGATATTGTTTCATTGGTTAGATGGACAAATCTTTTCAAATTGGGTGGTACTGTCATTGGTGTCTTTGCCGTTGCATTTGGTCCATTTGTTTACTACGGTGTCGTGCCACATCTGCTATCCCGTCTCTTCCCATTTTCAAGAGGTTTGACTCATGCTTACTGGGCTCCTAACATTTGGGCAGTTTATTCTTTTGTTGACCGTGTCTTGATTCAATTGATTTCAAAAATTCCAGGTTTCTCCCGAATACTGTCAATTGTTTTCAAAATGGACATAAATGAATCAATCAACCATAATGCAAGTTTAACAAGAGGATTGGTTGGTGACGTTGAATTCGCCATTTTACCAAACATAAAGCCAAATCATACCTTCTTACTAACGTCGTTCTACCAATTAATGTCACTTGTTCCATTACTTATAAGTCCCACATTTGAAAGATTTATTGGATCAATGACGTTATGCGGTTGGGCATCATTTTTGTTCGGTTGGCACGTCCATGAAAAAGCCATCATGTTAGTCATTATCCCATTCAGTTTCATAGTGGCACAAGATCGTAAATTGTTACCGCTATTCCAAACATTGACTGCATCAGGTTACGTTTCTCTATTCCCATTGCTCTTTGGATCTGCCGAATGGCTATTCAAAGCGTTGATTACCTTTGTTTGGTTTGTTATTTTCTCAACTAGTTTTAATGAAGTTTGTCATTTCAGTAAAAACATAACTAGAAGAGTTTTCATATTGGACAGATTGAACTCCATATATATTGTTTCTTTGGTGCCGATGTGTGGATTCATACAGATTTTGGAAATTCAAAGTAGGAATTTTGAAATTTTGAGAAAGTTGGAGTTTGTTAGGTTAATGGTGTACAGTGTTTCTTGTTGTATTGGTGTGATATCATCGTGGAATGGATTCACTTGGTTGTACTTTTTGGACGATAGTATTTGGGAACCAAAAGACGATACATTGCTAACAAAAGTTGCTGATTAGATCAAATTATTTATATAAACTATTAAGTTAAGGTATGAATGAATATATATATAGATACAATATTAAAGCAAAAAAAAAAATTTTAATTCTTTAAATTTCTGTAAATCATGTCTTTTTCGTACGTTTCTTTGCCTTCTTCTTCTTCTTTTGTTTCTTCTTCGAATCATCTTGGTTTGTCTGTCTAGTACCGTTAATTCGTTCTTCATTTTCACCTTCATCACCACTGGCACTATCGTCCTCGTCAACAACTTCTTGAGTGAACTTATCGTAATTTGGAGAGCCGTCATGCAGGAACCCACTGAGGTATCCATCAATGATCTCAGTTGCTGCTTCGGCGTATGAATCATCAAGTAAATTGAATTTTTTCAAGTGGGTCAACAAACCGGAACAACTATCAGTTAGCAAAAACAAATTCAATCCTTTGAATAAATTGTCACAAACTTTTATCAATTCTGGTCCATCAAATTGTTTCTCAACGTTATTTAAATCTTTGAAAAATTGCAAAATCTCAGACCGTTTCTTGAAGTAAAAGTTACCTAAATTCAATAACATGGTTAAAAACTCGAAACTGTCTTTTTCAAAATTCTTAGCAAATATATCAAAGAAATTCACTCCTGACATTTCTGTATACATTTCTTTCAACTTTTTAGTTTCCAGAGAAGTAGACTTCAAAAACGTTGCAGTTTCAGTTTGTTCGTTGTCAGCTTCGTTAGACTTGAAAAATAGTTCTCTAGCTCCTGTGACCAGCCCAACACCAACCCACTGTACTAACAAAGTTTGGATTTCAACTCTGTATTCAGGATCATTCACCTTCAAAATTCCTTTACTTTCTAATGACTTCAACATCAAACAAATCACCATCATTAATTTCTGTGCATTGGTCCTACTGGCAATAGGCCTAGCATCACCTTCGAGTTCTAATTGAACATCAGTGTTGTTCGATCCAGAATCTTCACCACCTGTAGTACCTCTAGATAAATAAACTCCTGCATTTGAAAAGAATTCATGCAATAACATTGATTTCTCAACTTCTGATAACTCTAAAGCACCTTGTCTGCTGAATCTGAATCTAGTGTTTTTAGGATCTGTGGAATTCGGCGGGTTGCCTCTCAGACCAACTAAAAGTTCATGGAAGTAGTTGATTAACCATTGGTTTAATTCCAAATGTGTTAAAAACCAAATCAAAACCCTTCTGTAACCTTCAGCCATCATTAATTCATCAATTATACAGAATGAAATAGATGGGTTATGCTTCACCATGTCTTCAAAATTCTGACCATCGGAAATAAAAGTGTATATGAAATCAGGATGAATAGTTGGATCGTTTCCTCTTTCTTCTCGTTCATCTTCTGACATCAAACTAGCTTCGTACTCGTATCTCACTATCCATCCCACACTTCTAATAACTTTTTCACCAATGTTGTCAGGCATCGTACCTGAACACATTTTACGCAGTTCGTTCAATAGAGTGAGAGGACTAGTGAAAAACACATTCGGATCCTCTCTTGATTTTTTCAATAAGTCACGGAAGTCAGTAGAAATTTTAACGTTGCTTCCACGAGGCATATCACGCCAGTCGTTTCCTTCAGTGTCAAATTTGAGGTTTTTAGCCATTGCAGATCTAACAGCAACTGGTTTGTTGCTAATACTATGTTTTGTCAATGTTTCTTCAGTTTTATTATCAGTAGCGTCAGAATTGGCTTTAATTCTTACTGTAGCTTCATCTTCATAACTATCCTCTTCTTCTTCGTAATATTCTTCATCAAATTCGTCAAATATACAATCACATGAGGGATGCATTTCGTATCCATTACTATAATCAGCGTATGATCCATCGTGCTCGTCGGATATTTCGTTTCCATTTTCATCTAATTCACGTATCTTATTTTCGGTCTTCGTTGCATGGTGTTGATGTTGAAGAGGATGATGATGGTGACTATGGTATTCATCAGCTTCTAATTCTGCATCTGCATCATCCATCTCCATTTCAAACATGTACTTAATATCTTCATCGTACTTGTCTTCAGGTTCAAAATCCTCCAAAAGCTCGTTAACTTCAGGATATTCCAACCCCAAAGAAAACATTCCGGCAACGTAGATCCTTAAATCAGCAGTAATCGATCCATTCCCGGCTTTTCTACCCCATGGATTCATGAAATTGTTCAATGACTCGTGTTTCAAATCATGTAATCTTTTATCGAATTCATTGTTTAATATCAATGCGATTATTGATCTAAGCGCTGAGGAGCCTTTTATAACGTGTCTGATTACTTCAGGGTATCCGGGGAAATTTAATTCTTCATCACGTCTATCAATTTCTAATCCAAGCAAGATCACATGCGTCTGATTCTTCCATATTTGTAAGAATTGAGAAAGGAAAGGATGGAGTGAAATGTTTTGACCAGGTTTGTATAATTTATATATCGCCAATATTGAAACAGATGCAATTGTATATAGTAATTTTAAATTGTGATAATCGTTGGCTAAGTTGGTTATATTAGAAAGGGAATCGTGTGGCAACCATTTGGATAAATTTGCAATCCAGCTTTCTTCATCATTGTTGACCGATAATAATCGAGCTTCTTCATCACTATTCACCAATTTCAACACTTTTTCAATGATTGTGAATAATTCAACAGACATATCAAAGATAGGAAATCTTAATTCAGGATCATCTTCATAAACAGGTAGCATTAAAGCCAGCACAAGGTCCGAGACCATATTCATTGAAAGTATATATTCGTTCTCATCACCAGTGTCAGAGGGTTGCGTATACGGGTCTGATAATGTAGATATGGTCGAGAATAACTTCCACATTCTATCTTGGTATTTCTGTTGATCAATTTGGGGTCTTACCACTTGTAAAAACTTGAAAAGGGCAAGGTGTAATTTAGTGGGATTGAAATTGAATAAATGCTGTGAGATATCAAATTCAAAAGTATACTCTTCTTCAATTTCATCGTCGTCGTCGTAATCGTCATCATAATCGTAATCATCTCCTGAATGGTAATCGCCATCAGATATTTCATCTGAATGTTGGAGTATATGTGTTGCTGTTGTTGTTGTCGTTGGTGTACTGGTACGTTTAGCACCATTGACACCACTCACAACCTTCCTCTTAAAGCGTCTTGGTGGAATATTGTGGGTTTGTATATGTGTTCAATGGGTCTGAAAAATTATTCGGAGTAATTTACAAGAGAAATGGATATTATCTATGGTACAGTTTTCCCTCTTGAATTCTCCTGTGAGTGTCTTATCTAATAATCAATTGTGATTTGAATTCCGTGTCAATTTTAAATAGTAGCTAAATCACAAAATTATTTTTTTTTGGCAAAGCTCTAATTCAATGGGTAGGGTGATTTCAGTTTCAATAAAAAATTAAACAACAAACTTAACTATATATGTAATTGATTCTATATTTAATCGCTTTATTTTTGTATTGTTTGATGTAATTTACCCCCTGAATTGCTTTCTTCTTGGTCAAGGCCTCTTGTTCACACACAGAAGCCAGAAATTCGTCTGTCAAATTTTTTTTCTTTCATTTTGCTGTCAAAATAAGACGGGGTTCGCTGATATTTTGTATATATTGATGCGACAATAATTTTGTTGTGGTGTATATGGTGAAGGCAGCATCCAGTCTTATCTTTTTCTGTGGATGTATACTAAATCAAACGTATAATTTGAGATGTAGATACTATTAGTTGATATATCGGGGTTGAGTAGTATGTCAGAGGGGGTTTTGTTAAAGTACTCATCTGTTAAGGTTACATTCTACAAGTATGTTGGATGGTTGAAACTTATAAAAAATTAAAAAGATGTAGATAAATTAACAATTATAACGGATATAAAAAATCACTGAGGAAAAAGAAATTGTTTATTTTTTGGATTATAAACGAATAACAAACAAATCAAATGTCTACTGTCAGGTTATTTATTAAAATATATAATGGATACAGCTCAGAGCTGGGTTTTAATTAACAGTAAAAGCATGAATGAAATTATGGGGAATAAATAAAAGCGTATGTAGTCAACAAAGTGTATTTTTCTTCAATATGTATACGTAAGTAAACCAAAAGTGAAAAAAACAGTAATGATGATGATGATGATGATGATGATGATGATGCGTAAATAATAATAATGTATTTTTTAATAACATACATAAACCGAACAATATATAAATTAAGTGGTTAATAAATTGCTTTATTAATAAGAGTTTGTTTTCTCTTTCATTAACTCATTTGAAGCCAAAGAACTCTTCGAAATTATCAACCTCCAATTTCTTTAAACCTTTCTTTGCCAATTTCAAGTCGGCTTCACCCTTCAACTTATTCAACTTCTTTTGTTTTAATTTCTTTTCCTCAACTTCTAACTTTCTAATATATATCATATCATCACGGTATAATTCGTTACCAGGTAAAGATGGTGCTTGGAACGGTTTCAAGTTTTCAATGTAGTTCAATGGTAAATTAAACAATTCTAAGTTATGTTGTTGAGTATTTAATGCAGAGTTTGTAAAGATTGAATTAATTGGTGTGAATTTCTTTGATTTACTGAAATAAGGAGAATAATTCTCTGTAGCTGATTCGGATTTTATTTTCTTGTAGTTTTCTAAGTCTTTCAAGATAGAAGAATTTTGTAACTTTAACTTCTTGAACTTCTTTGGTGATAATGACAAAGATAATGGTGATCTGGTATGGTTAGATTTGACAGGTTGTAGTAGAGGTTGGAAATTGTTGAATAAAACATCTAGCATTAGTTCATTTTTTTGAATGCTGTCTGTACTTGGAACTCTAGGTAGGGAATTTATGTAGTTCTTCTTTGATGGTTTGTAAGCTGCAAAATTTAATGATTCAAAAACAGGAATGGATTTGAGAGGCCCTTGAGCGGCGGACAATGCGGAGGTGGATTCGATATTGGCAGAAACTGAAAATGCTTCATCAACATCTTGTTGTGTTTGCTGCTGTTGTTGTTGTTGTTGTTGACTGGAACTCACTTCAATGGATTCGGTGGTTGTAGTAGTTGTAGAGGAATGTCTGATTGATAATCTAACGGCTGAGAAAACACGCAAAGATGGTCTTATATTAGACAACATTATGAGGGGTCAGATAGATGAGCGTTATGGGATATCGAATGGGTATAGATTATGAAGTTATAATAAGCTTGTAAGACGAATATATATTATAATTATTTCTAGTTATATTTATATATTATTTAGTGGAAGTAGGAAGTATTTATACAAACCGGAGTAAAACTAAGATCAGACCAGAAGTTGTAATAATTTATTTAAAATGGTTATCTTTGATTTGCCCTACTCGCTACAATTTCAAAATTTGGACCGATAACTTCTGCGTGCGCTTTAAAGAGTAATTTTTATTTCTTTTCACTCCCATTTTTATTACTTTATCGGACTAACAACAACTGTGGATCCTTGACACTTTTCTTTTACAAAACAGGTTTATGGTAAAATGTTTTCGTGTTTGTTTTTTTGTTAAATATTCCGAACTTTGGTATATTATATGTTCTAGCCTACGTATAGACATCTGATCAGGCTATATTCACATACCCTCCACTCCTATCTTTATTACTATGATAAAAGACTTTTGATACTTTTCCAACACCACTACACGAAAGGCTATATGTATATCCACCTTGTGAAAGTAGTTTCCTTAAAAGTATAAAGAAAAAAAAAGGCAAAATAATCCATTCCCTTCTATTATTTATGTGCTCTAGTATATATATTTCACTTTCATTTTTAGTAAACTCTTTAAAAGACATTGTGGACCCACCCAGCTGTGGACTTTACGTCATATCAAGTAAAACCAAAATTATGAATATTTCTATACCGCAACTTCTATTGTAGAATTTTAATATATAAAAATTGTGACCAGATAGATAGTTAATCAAATTATTGAGAGTACTTCTTGTAATGATATAGTACACTAATACCAATAAAAATTCTAAGTTATAAAAAAACCAAAATAAAAGATTTATATTTTTTTGTGTTAAAAGTTTTTAAAAACAGAAAAGCTTTAAAAAAACCAAAAAAGAGGGGGGTTTGAGGAGTTTTGTTTAAAATTAAACTAAATTAAATTAAACTAAAAATTTAGAGAAAGGTTATTTATTTCTTAGCCTTCTTTTCCTTTTCAGCTTGATCCTTTAAAACCTTCTTAACAATCTTTTGTTCTTCAATTAAGAAAGCTCTAACAATTCTTTCCTTAACACAGTTGGCACATCTTGAACCACCGTATGATCTGGAAACAGTCTTGTGAGTCTTGGAAACTGAAGCGTATTGCTTTGGTCTCAATTGAGAAATACCGGCTAAAGCGATACCACAGTCACCACACTTTGGTCTGGTACCGATCTTCTTTAAGTGTTGAGCAACTAGCTTACCACCTGGGGTCTTAACAACCTTGATTTGGTTTGACTTGGTGTTGTCTATATTAAAAATAAGATATATGTTAGTATTTTTGATAAAAGTTCAATATTGATGAATAATTTTTTTTGATTAATGAAGATAATCAATAATTGATTATGAATTCTTGACTTGATTTGAATGCAGTTTGAATTTGATGAATGAACAGTTCATGAAAAATTGAGCATTTTGTTTCTATAATTGTAGATCAATAAAACATAGACAAATTCATCAAGAAAAATTACTAATATAATCATGTCAGATGAAAAGAACTAAGCGATATTATAATAAGTCACAAATGCTAGGAAAAATAAAACAGACACATTATTTCAAGATGTTGGAAAAAATCTGAAAATTTCAAAAAATTAAGTCTTTCAATGTTGAAGTTAAAATACAGTATCATAAACTAAGACGTCGCCATTTTTAAATCTCAAAAACTTCCTTTGTCCTTATTTCCTTCTAAAATGTGACTAACTCTAATACATTGATAGATGATGTTGTGATTGATTGATTGATTTCAATACTAGTGTTATTCATATTTGCTATTCTTACTTGATCTCTTGAATCTATTAGTCCATAATGTTTTTGGGAGTTGTATAATAATAGATATAGATGGATGTCATTAACTGGCGTAAAAATATATTAAATGGGGATAATTGTCAAATGGAAATTCTTGATAATCATCCCATCCGTAATGATACTCTTATTTCTCAAGTTGTCGATTATATTAATTATCACAGTTGACATATGCTGTTATTACTAACTCAATGTGATGAAAGAAACTTCTTGCTGTTTCGGATCTTCGATATGTTCCACTTGATGCCTTAATCAATTTTATAATTAATCAGTTTGTTGGAATACGATGTGAATATCTTAACTCATGTAATACATATATAACAATCAACATGTGTAAATAAGTTGTTAACTTCACCTTGTTTTTATTTGTTCATTCCACTTCAAATCAAGTCATTTAATATAATTTTCAATTTGTACTAATCATCATTAATGGTGGTTTTATTTCTTGTTTCAATTACATACATGGGTTTCTTCTTCTGAAAGTAACTCTTTGAGCCATTTTAAATTATCTTGATGTATAAGTTTCTATTCGAAAAGGAATATATTAAGTCTCTATATACAATAGTACCAGTATTTTTTAAAAACCTTATAATTTTTCAGGAAAACACTTTTAACCACAACTCCCAACTCTGCTACTCCTCCACCCTTACTATGGCAGCTCTAGATTCACCTTCTTCCTTCTCCTACTAACTAACTGACTAACAGTCTCTCTCTCTGGATACCATACGTACTGCCATTTGGAGCCTGCTATCGAAAGAAAATTTTCCAGTGCAAACAAACACACCCCGGAAAAGTGGGACGGTTTTCTCACTAGAAAATTTTTCACAGTCATAAATCTTAAGCTAAAAATCGCGGATGGGGATACCAAGGGCTTGATAACCCCTATAGATATCACGTGATTTGATTTATTATTATTTTCTTTTTTTTTTTTTGCTCATTCTCTCTGTGAAACCCAAAAGTCGGGGAAGCTGATAAACTGTTTACATTCCCTTTTCTTTGATTGTGTTTCCACTTAATTCACATTCAACCTATTGCTAATATCATTCTACTAGATATACCAATGGAGTTATTGGAATTAAGTTCCAGTTCAATTGAAAAAGATTCTAAAACCATGTATACCAATCACTAATTGGCATAACTCAAGAACTTAGCAGGTGTACAGTACCTAATGTGTTCGAATTAACGTGGCATTGTTGAACCAAATTCTGGGTATTGGTGTAAAAGATCCAATTCAGATGATCATCACTAATTTAAGTACGTTTGAATGATTTGTAGAATTGCCAAGAATCAAACACACATATGGTGTGGTGATATATACAGTATGTCTACAGCGGTTATGCCACTTGCCCATAATATACTTCAATTGTTTACTTTGATTACCAATCGATGGTTACTACAGCAGCTGATTCCAATTTTAACATGTAAAAAAAGTACGTTGAGTAATCAACGAACTATAGTGATGCCAATTGGAATGATAAAAATCAATCGTAACACTGGTGGTTATAAATTCAATGTTATAGACAATATTTTTTTGATCTAAAATGTAAACGGTATATATAACTTACCTTAAAGTTGGTTGAATATATGGATATGTATATCATATAAAAGGACATATAATGTAAAATCAAATCAATTGATCATTCAACACTTTCAAACAAAAACAAACCACCTTCATTCAAAAGAAAAATGAAACGTGTTTATTAAATCTAGTTTTCAACAGCAACAACTTCCATTTCAACATCAACACCTAATGGCAAAGCCTTAACAGCAACACATGATCTGGCTGGTAAATGAGAGTCCTTATTGAAGTACTTGACGTAAACAGAGTTGAAATCAGCGAAATCGTTCATGTCAGTTAAGAAAACGTTAACTTTAACAATCTTTTCTAATGAAGAGTTTGAATCCTTCAAGATACCTAAAGCATTCTTAATAACTTGATCAGCTCTGTCTTTGATAGTTCCTTCAACTGGCTTGCCTTCAACGGTGTATGGGATTTGACCAGAGACGTAAACAAAACCGTTAGCTTTAACGGCGTGTGAGTAAGCAGCGGCAGCTGGTGGAGCGTTTGATGAAACAACGGTTTGTAAAGTGGAGCCCATTCTGGTGAATTGTCTTGAAGTGTTAAATAATGATTGCTTTGCAAAAGTTTGTAAAAAGGACATTACTGATTCGATGTAAAGAAATTAGCAAGTTTTTATTCAAAATATAAAAATTTCGATACAATCCAGTTAATATTGGAGTTAACGATCCTTCGAAATATGGTTTAAATAAAGGCGATTAATTGACTCAATACGCAATTTTTGAGCGAATTCAATGTGATTTAATAAGGTGGCGCTTAATTAAAGGCGGTGCATATATGCGAGGCAGAGAGAGAGATCTCATTGTGGCAGTAGCGTATATGTTTGAATGTAGTTCATTATATGTATATGTATATATATCGAAGGGGTATGATATGTACAAGCAAGGCTAAAATAAATGATACAATTATATTTCTAGTTTTTATTCTGATCCAGACCTAGGATAACTTCTCCACTTAGCGGTTGATTAGATTCCAACTCTTCCCTCAACTTCTTTTGAGCTTCAAAATCTAATAAATTGGCTTGTTGCTTATCATTCAAGATTCTTGCTTTTCTTCTTTCTAATCTCTCAGCATCTTTAACTGGTCCCATTTTCAAAGCCTATATGAATATAAATATGTTGTTAGTATTCTGAATTGAGTTGGAACAGTATGATTATTATTAGTCGAAAAGGCCTGACTAATTAAATGATACTCACGTCTTTCTCTTCTTCAGCTAAGTAGTAAACTCCAACAGCGGAGAAGACACAAAGTGCCGAGCTGAATGCTAATGTTAACTTTGCTGCTCTAGACATATCTGGATAAGCTGTTTAGTATAGTTTGTAGATATGATTATTATTATATACAACAAGTAAGTATCTTGAAATAGTCTCTTATATATATATGTTTTAATAAATCATTTATTTTATCACAAAGAACAACTTTCTGTCCTTTGTAATAAAAATAAAACAAATAATTATGTAAGTAATTACATAACTACTTATTTACAAGGAAGTTTTCAAATTGATCGATCCCCTTGTTCTTTTAATTTTGTTCCTGAGTCATGTTGTTGTTAGTTATACGATACAGAATTCTGAGGGAACTATTATTCAATAGATTCGAACACTATTAAATTTCATTATATATATATATACATATTCTTTGTTTATTTGTTTATTAGTTCGTCAATTTCCTCTGAGATCACCCCGACGATTCAAACGCTTCCAAGTGGTAAAGTTGCACCATAAACAAAAACATGCGAAAAACGTGCGGTTTATGATATTTGATAGCAGTAAACTTTGGTGTAAGGATGATAATGATTGTTAAACTTATTGCTTAAAATCTTCCACTATATTATAATGTGCGAGAACAACCTGAATATAATAATATAATAATTACAAGTAAATATATATATATATATATATACTATTTACACAATTTAATGAATACCACCACCTAACAATCAAGGTTAAAACTAAACTGTCTATAAAAACGGTAAACTAAACACACAAAATATCAAGTATAGTTCATCTAAAAATGCAAGCCGCACAACAACGCTTCACTTTTTACTCGCTTCGTCCGAAGAAAAAAAGCAATTAGTCGCTTTCTCTTATATATATTATTATAATATAGCATAATTATATGGTGTAATTAATGTATGTACATTATGAATTAATGAAGCTTCAAATCATACACATACATTTCTTAATTTGAATCAACCATCTAATTAAGCATTTCAAATCTATAACCAATCCCTTCACTGCAATACAACTCTACCCTTTATACACTAAATTATAGATCATCTTTGTATCTCTTGATCACTACCATTATCTTCTTCCCCCCGCTCCATTATATACAACCAATTACTTCCTTTGGTTTCTCATTCTACCCCCAATTCGCCATTGCAACCTTGTATTCTTATTCATTCCATTTCATTTTTATCCAATTGGTTCCCCGTGTACAACTTTTTTGATATCTACCTGTGACCATTATCTCTTACCTCCAACCAAAATTGTATATATACATTCACATCCAATGTTTACAAATTCTTCAAACGAGGTGACTTCTCAAAATATAAACCAACAACAACAAGGACCCTTTACAAACAATCCAGACTCTGACGTAGGAAGCGATCAGCAACAACAACAACAGCAACAACAACAACAATCCTATCATTCAAACCAACCACAGTTGAACGATTTCCAACAATCTTCATACTCGCAATTCAATGCTCCATCCTCGTTCACATCAGCATCTTCACCTTCCAATTTTCCTAATTACAACAGCCCCTCTGCAAAACCACCTCCAGCTTTTACGCATAAAAACTCATTCAGTTCAAGATCTGGTTCCATGGATGGTTCAAATAATGGCCAACATTCAAATATAATCTCTTCAAATAACAACTCATACTCCGGAAACTCTTTTATGGTGCCTTCCTCAGTTTCTTCCTCTCATCTTGCTCCTGCTGGAAGAAGAAGTTTATTGACTTCTAAATTACAAGGACAAAGAACACAACCAACCCCACCACCACCACCACAACAACAAACTTCTCAATCTATTGGCTATGACTCTCAACAACAATCCTCATTTTTCAACCCATCTTCATCTTTCCAAGATTCAACAGGTTCCTCTTCATTCAACCATTCTCAAATTCTGCGAAACCAACAAGCACAACAGTTTGCTCCTTTTCATAACACACCGTCTCAAGTCAGCTCTTCATACAACCAACAACGAGGATTACAAACAGATCAACAACAACAGCCAACTGGATTTATTAATATTAGTCAATCTGCTAGTTCTTCATACACTCAAACGAGTTTTGGCTTTCAACCTCAACCTGCACCAGCTACAGCAACCACTACGATCTCAAAGGATTTGGCCTTTTCTACCAATTCGTCATCAAGTACATTATACCAAGATGCTCAACAATCAATAGCACCTTCATATACCGGTAGTATAGCTGGTCAATCCATACAAAACCAACAACTGCCACCTCCTCAATTAGATCAACATAACCGTCTTCAACAGCAACAGCAACAACAACAACGTTCTCATTTCATGTCAGCGTCTGCACCTACTCATGCCTTTGACTATACATCCTCCCCGTTTTCTACGAATAATCCAAACCAGTTTGTTGCTCCGAACCAATCAAATAGAGACACAATGAACGAATTTGGTAATAACTTGACGCAACCTTTCCAACAACAACAACAACAACAGCAACAGCCTCAACCTCAATCCCAACAAAACAACCAATTCTCATCCTCGTTATCTCGTTACCCAGACTCCACATCAAGCCAACTACCATCATTTCGTCCACAATTGATCGCCCCTTCTGCTGCAGCTCCTGAATCTGACCATATAAACATTGCTGAACATAACGTTCAAGATTTGTTACTCATGTTATCAGCACTTTTACAAAAAATAGTGGAAGCTAACGACCTTTTACATCCGGATCATTATAACTCTGGTGCAGCTGCATCTGCACAAAATCAGTCCACATCAGGTAACATGACCGAACAAAACAAGTATACTGCCAATGTTTTAGCATTCCATGGTAGAAATATTCCAGCTATTACTTTGCATGCATATCTAACAAGAATTTTAAAATATTGTCCGGTGACGAATGAAGTGTTTTTAAGTTTATTAGTTTATTTTGATCGTATTGCTAAAAGGGCTAACAATGGTGAATTCAGCTCTACATTTGGCGGTGGAGGTGCACAACCATCAAATACTCCAGGAACTAACGACAACGACGGTAAAGATTCTGACATGACTGATGACGATAGCCAAGGCAAGAAACAACCACAGTTGTTCGTTATGGACAGTTATAACATCCATCGTTTGATTATATCTGGTATCACTGTTGCATCTAAATTCTTCAGTGATGTTTTCTATAAGAATTCAAGATACGCAAAAGTTGGTGGGTTGCCACTTGACGAATTGAATCACCTTGAATTACAGTTTTTACTTTTACTTGATTTCAAACTAATGATTCAAGTTGAAGAAATGTACAGGTATGGTGACCTATTGATGAAGTTTTGGAAAAGAGAACAAGCTAAAGTTGCTGCTCAATCTCAGCAGCGGGCACAAGCACAACAAGAACAACAAGAACAAATAGTTCAACAAGAAGAACATCACCAACAACAACATCAACAACAACAACATCGACAACAAGACTTTAATGCTTCTCAACAACAACACGATATGGTTACCCAGTCTGACCAACAACAAGAGTACCACTAAAATGCATCAAGATTCCGGTCTCTAATTCGGTTAAACTATCACTAATTCATCATTTTTCTATTTTTTTCAATTATTACTACTACTATTATTTTCTTTCTTTTCATCCTTTTTTATTATTATTATTATTATTATTCTTCTTCTTCTTTATTTTGTACATTTATTATTATCTAAACAATTTCAGGTTTACATATATGCATATGTATTTGTTATTTCCCTTCTACTTCAGTAACCAACCAATCAATCATCAAGTAAAGTAAGTATAGAAAAAGTCCAAAAAGAGAGATCTATTAATATTGTTATCATTGTTATAGATATGGTCGTGTCCCACGCACCGGTTTTCTCCGCCGGCCGGATGACTCAATGCGGCAACTGCATTTTGAAAGATTATTTTTCAGCTCGAGAAACGTTGAAGCATCGACTAATCGATGGTCAACCAATCAATTACCCTTGTTATCTATTACATTAAATGCAAACGTCACAACTCCTCTTATCGTAGACACAGACATACATACAAGGACTAGGACAGGTATCGTTAGAATCATACAATAACCATCTGATAGAAATTATACTTCCTTTTTTATTTAGATTTCTTTTCAATCAGCTTTACAACTTGATATAAAAGAAAAAAAATAAACATTTATTGATTATAAATATATATATATATAGACCCAATAAAAAGATTTATAAGTCTAATCGCAACAAACAGAAAACAATGGATTTAGTTAACCACCTAACAGATAGATTATTATTTGCAGTCCCAAAGAAGGGAAGATTATATGAAAAATGCGTCAATTTACTAAAAGGTTCCGACATCCATTTCAACAGATCAAACAGACTTGATATTGCCCTATGTACAAACTTACCAATCGCTCTAATTTTCTTACCTGCTGCCGACATCCCAACTTTCGTTGGTGAAGGTAGATGTTCATTAGGTATCACAGGTGTTGACCAAGTTAAAGAAGCTGACGTTGACGTTGACGTCTCTATGGATTTATTGTTTGGTAAATGTAAGTTACAAATCCAAGTTCCTGAAAACGGTCCATACAGTCAACCTGAACAATTGATCGGTAAGACTATCGTTTCATCATTCACCAGTTTAACAAAGCAATATTTTGAAGAATTAGAAGGTGTGAAACCAGGTGAACCGATTCAAACTAAAGTTAAGTTTGTTGGTGGTTCAGTTGAAGCTTCTTGTGCTTTAGGTGTTGGTGATGCTATCGTTGATTTAGTCGAATCCGGTGAAACCATGAAAGCTGCCGGTTTGAAAGCTATTACTACAGTGCTGGATACTTCTGCTCATTTGATTGTGTCTAAGAACCCTTCTCACCCTGAACTGGTGGCTACTATCAAGTCTAGATTAGAAGGTGTTTTAGCTGCTCAAAAATACGTTTTGTGTAACTATAACGCTCCAAGAGCTAAATTACCTGAATTACTAAAATTGACTCCAGGTAGAAGAGCCGCCACTGTTTCTCCATTGGACGATGATACTTGGGTTGCTGTTTCTTCCATGGTTGAAAGAAAAGATATGGGTTTGGTCATGGATAAGTTGAAGAGACTAGGTGCTTCTGATATCTTGGTCTTTGAAATCTCAAACTGTAGAGTTTAAAAAAAATTCGATTTTGAAACTAGATATATATAAAGGATTTTTTATTCAATACCAGTACCAATATTAGGTTTATTAGAAGTAGTATTTCTCAAGGAGTTAAGTTTTGGAATACATGAACGTTTATCCTTTGGTTTTATGTTTTTGTTGTGATAAGATACAAACTACACAAACAGCGTCTAATGTTTTTTTTCTGTCCTTCTTTCCCTCCTTTGCTTTACATTTTTTTCTCTAGATTTATATCCATTCTGCTATATATTCCATTCAACCACTAATTTACTATTGTTCTGTTATTATTTTTTTGTATCTCTTAGAAGATTAAAAAAAAACTAAACCGAAGCGTTTTTTTTTTTATCGCTCAGCCGAAATTTCTCTCTCTATGTGTGAATTTGATTTGTGTGTGTGTGGATTTGACCTCCGATGATAAAACAAAAGCTTTGGAGGCTGATGTTGAAGTACTTGCTAACACACTCTCTAAATGCGTTGATATACACAATCCTACCTATTTAACAAGGATCCTCCATATAGATACAATTGAAGTAATACGATTGAAAGTCCCGATCCCATTTTGAGTTTATTTATACACATCGACTTTTGGAATATTACAAACACTTGCGATATCTATCCCATCAAATTAGAAACAACAATACAAAACAAAAACTTTCAATCATAAATTCAAAACTAGAGTATTGATCATAATAAATCAACTACAAAGATAAAAGGGTAATATATCTTGCAATTAACTGCGTATAACAATATCAGTTGCAACAAAACAACAATAAAAGGTTTCCATGACTGATCAAAACTCACCAATAGATACAATTACAGGGAGTAGGCCACAGCAAGAAAATAATAATAATAGTAATAATAATAACAGTAACAACAACAACAACAAACAAAACAGCGATAATTTAGTGCTAAATTCATCTCAACGAAGTTTGAATCAAATTACACTAGATAGAGAATTTGAAGATACTTTGAATGTTGCTTTAGAAAACATCGATTTAAACCCATTTTCAGATAGACAAAACTCAGAGAATCAATCATTAAACGAAGCATATTCATTAAGATCAATTCCATTACATAAAATGAGCGGCGAAATGTACGGTGAAGCACTTGACGATAGTGACATTCCCTTAATCACATCAAATAACAATCCAAACAATCAACACGGTATTAATTCAAGGGGAAGTAGTTCCAAATCGGATTCTAAATCAATTTGGAAAAAGGGTGTCCAATCATTGATTCATTCTTCAAACAGATTGGTACTTGGTAGCGGATCCAGAAAGAAAAGTATTCAACTGCCTGGTGATGATTCACATAACAGTAACAACAACAATGATAACTTTCAACCATTACAAGAGCAAAGAACCGTTATCCCACAGATGGATTCAAATTTCTCATCAAACGCCATTTCTAATGCCAAATACAACTTTGTCTCCTTTTTCCCTATTATCCTGTACGAGCAATTCAAGTTTTTCTTCAACTTGTACTTCTTACTAGTTGCCCTATCACAAACAATACCTGCTCTAAGAATCGGTTACTTATCTTCCTATATAGTTCCATTGGCATTTGTTTTAACTGTCACGATGATGAAAGAAGCAATTGACGATATTCAACGTAGAAGAAGAGACAGAGAACAAAATAATGAGTTATACGAAGTTGTCGGTGCTTCGAAAAAAGTGCCATCAAGACTATTAAAATGTGGTGATTTAGTTAAATTACACAAGGATACCAGAGTTCCTGCTGATATGATCTTATTACAATCCAGTGAACATACGGGTGAATCATTTATTAAGACAGATCAATTGGACGGTGAAACTGATTGGAAATTGAGAATTGCTTGTCCATTAACACAAACGTTATCCGAAGATGACATTGAAGTCATTAAAATTGTTGCATCCCCTCCTTCCAAACATATTCACTCATTCTTAGGTAAACTGACATACGGTGATCATGTTACCGGTTTGACCGTCGATAATACAATGTGGGCAAATACAGTGCTAGCTTCAGGCACTGCTATCGGATGTATCATATATACAGGTAAAGACACAAGACAGTCAATGAACACTTCAACACCTGGTGTCAAGACTGGTTTATTAGAGTTAGAAATCAATAGTTTATCCAAGATATTATGTGCTTGTGTCTTTATTTTATCTGTTGTTTTGGTTGCCTGTCAAGGTTTCAGTAACGATTGGTATGTTGATATTATGAGATTCTTAATTTTATTCTCTACCATTATTCCAGTTTCTTTGAGAGTCAATTTAGATCTAGGTAAATCAGTTTATGCTTACCAAATTGAACACGATCATCAAATTGAAGAGACAGTTGTTAGAACAAGTACCATCCCTGAAGATTTAGGTAGAATTGAATACTTGCTAAGTGATAAAACGGGTACATTAACGCAAAACGATATGGAACTGAAAAAATTACATTTGGGCACTGTTTCATACGCTGGCGATACCATGGATTTAGTTGCCGATTACATCAAGAATTTTGGAGAACAAGTTAAAACTTCAAGAAGAGACTTGGGTGCAAGAGTGAGAGATTTAGTGACGACGTTAGCCATTTGTCACAACGTTACACCAACTTATGAAGATGGTGAATTGGATTATCAAGCAGCATCTCCTGATGAAATTGCTATCGTTAAATTCACCAAGTCCGTTGGGTTGTCATTGATCAAAAGAGATAGAAACAATTTAACGATACAAGAAAATACAAACCGTACTTTTGAATACGAAATCTTACAAGTTTTCCCATTTAGTTCAGAATCAAAAAGAATGGGTATCATTGTTTTGGATAAGACCAAAGATGAACTATGGTTCTTACAAAAAGGTGCTGATACTGTCATGATGAAGATTGTTCAACAAAATGATTGGTTGGAAGAAGAAACAGGTAACATGGCAAGAGAAGGTTTAAGAACTTTGGTTATTGCAAGAAAGAAGCTAAGTAAGAACTTATACGACGAGTTTAAAAACAGGTATAATGAAGCTTCTCTATCCATGATCAACCGTGATCAAGCTATGGCTAAAGTTTTGGGACAATACATGGAACACGATTTGGAATTGTTAGGATTGACAGGTGTTGAAGATAGATTACAAAAAGATGTTAAATCTTCGATTGAATTATTGAGAAATGCCGGTATCAAAATTTGGATGTTAACTGGTGATAAAGTGGAAACAGCAAGATGTGTCTCCGTTAGTGCCAAATTGATTTCAAGAGGACAGTACGTGCATACAATAACCAAATTGAACAGACCAGAGTATGCTTTGCAACAAATTGAATATTTGAGAACTAATAGAGATGCATGCTTGTTGATCGATGGTGAATCTTTGGGAATGTACTTGAACTTTTTCAAACAAGAGTTTTTTGACGTTGTTGTTCAACTTCCTGCAGTTGTTGCTTGTCGTTGCTCACCTCAACAAAAAGCTGACGTTGCATTGTTGATCCGTGAAGCTACTAGGAAGAGAGTTTGTTGTATTGGTGATGGTGGTAACGATGTCAGTATGATTCAATGTGCTGATGTTGGTGTTGGTATCGTTGGTAAAGAAGGTAAGCAAGCTTCCTTAGCTGCTGATTTTTCAATCACTCAATTCTGTCACTTGACTAAATTGTTACTATGGCACGGAAGAAATTCATACAAGCGTAGTGCTAAACTAGCCCAATTTGTGATTCATAGAGGTTTAATTATTTCAGTTTGTCAAGCTGTTTTCTCAATCAGTTCTTCTTTCGAGCCATTGGCACTATATCAAGGTTTCTTGATGGTTGGTTATGCAACATGTTACACTATGGCCCCTGTGTTTTCATTGGTGTTAGATTCTGATGTTAATGAGAATTTGGTCTCATTATACCCTGAATTATACAAAGAATTGACAGCTGGTACCTCCTTATCATACAAAACTTTCTTCGTTTGGGTGCTAGTTTCATTTTATCAAGGTATCGTGATCCAAGGTTTCTCACAAATGTTTGTTGGATTAGAATCTGAGCTGTTTACAAAAATGGTTGCAATCAGTTTCTCGGCGCTTGTTTTCAATGAATTGGCAATGGTGGCAATTGAGATTAATAAATGGAATAAGATTATGTTATTCAGTGAGATCATCACTCTTGCAATATACGTTGGTTCCATTCCATTCCTTACCGATTACTACGACTTGGATTACGTCAAATCCGTGACATTTGTTTGGCAAACTGTGACAATTGTTGCTATTTCCTTGTTACCTATTTGGGCTGCAAAGGCAATTAACAGAAAATTAAGACCTCCTAATTATGCCAAAGTTCAACAAGCTTAAATTGTGAATGCACAATTTTGAAAAGTATACCCGATTTTCTTTTCTATATTATTATTACTATGTTTTTATTTTTTTCTTGTTTTCCTTTTTTGTGTTCGTGTTATTCCAATTATTTGAATTCTATAAATTAAGCACTACTATCCTTTTTGGTTTTTTTGAAAAAAAATTAAGTATACTTCTTGACATATACTCCTATTAACTATTCCGGCCTACGATGATAATAATTGCATTCTTAAAGAATCGAAAAATTGTACATTAAATGCTGCAAATACATACACATAGATGCAGAGTACAAAATCTATAAAATAAATCACTGTGTCATACCAACAGTTTCGGCAATCTCTTGTTCTTCCTCATCTAAATCACCATCACTTTCACGCTCATCATCAACATCATCATCACTATCACCACTCTCATTCACAACAGTAACATCACCATTGTGTCTTCTGCTTGGTGAGGTGTACGTCCCGCCGCCAGAAACTACACGTCTGAGGTCTTTCTTATCAGTTTTGCGTCTTTGGAAATCTTTAATGTGTGCATTGGTAATGATTCTTGAAAGGTTGCCGAATACAGTTGCCCTTCTACCATTTTGTTGCAGTTGTTGTTGGTCACTAGAAAATGAATCTGGTGAAACAACAGCTGGGTAATATGGGTTGGAGTCGATGCTATGCAATGTCGCATTTGTGCGTGTTGGACTGATGTGTGGTAATTCGGCATGTTCTGATGGGGCTGATATTTGTGGTGATCGAGCTTGTGATGCTTGAGCTGCTGCTTGTGCCTGAGGTGTGAATGTGAAAATACCCGTTGATGATAATGGTTGTTGTTCCAGTAGAGGGGGGTTGATTGAGGCGTTGTATGGGTGTTGTGGTGGTGGAAGTTTGAACATTGCTGGAGTAGAAGGGAATTGGGATTCAACGTCTCCTTCGATTGGGATTTCTGGTGGTGACAGTTTCTGTAGTTTATGTGGGATCTTCTTACGTTTCACCACTGGATAAGGTAGTGGAGTTTCTCTTGATGCTCTAAATAAATGAACGTTTGTTGCGTGTTCGTTCTCCATTCTGAAGAACACCCAGATAAATCTTCTTAAAACTTCGGCAACCGCAACACCAAAACTAGTCAGTGCGGATTGTTGGATCTGCTCTGGGAAGCAAGCGTAGAAAATCCATTGGAATCTTAGAATAACGTCAATGATCATGGCTGCATAGTAGTACCATTTATTCTTGAAGATCAGGTCATCGCGTAACAAGAAATTCTCGGATCCAAATTGAAATAATGACCAATCCATCAAGATATCCCAAATGGCACTGTAGATAGAATTAATTGAACCAAAAGTAATCAACAGCGCCCTGTACTTCCAAATAGTGTCGATTCTGTAAAGACTTAAAGACATGTAATATAACATGGAAATAGTGTACTTCATCATATTGGCAAGATGTGGGAACCAATCACCAGTATCGGCATATCTTCTGAAGCACTGAGCAAATCTCCATATACTTGGAACAGTTGATAAAAATCCCAGTACTCTGGAACGTGACGAGCCACATGCAGTTGATGAGGATCCGTCAAGGCACCCTTTCCAATGTGTTGAGTAAAGACAGAAAAACATTGACAGGTTAGAAATGGAATACGTCAAAGAACACATGATATCACCGATAAAGAAGTCTCTGAATTCAACGGGGTAAAATCCACTTAATAACAATCTGAAAAATGTTGATAACAACCATGTTCTGGAATTCAAGTAGAAAACGTCGAATGGACAAAGTAAAATACCCAACGAAATTCCTAAATACATCCATGGCCAATCTCTGCCATTGAATTGCGACGGCCATAAATCATGGAAACTGAACCAGGCTAGAAGACAACACGTGAACATGAAAAATGCATGTGCAGCGGTAAACTCTCTGTAGTCTAAACTATCTCTGGGATTAAATTCAAAAATAAACTTGTAGTTGACTTTAAATTTTGTCCAAACAAAACAATTGATACCAAACAAGCATCCAATCAAATTGATTAAAAAGAACCCAGCCCAAATCTGTAACAAAAACTTACCCTCTGGTAAGTCACCATCTAGTGTTCTATGTAATCCGTAGTAACATGTGAAAATAAGTAGAGGAATCGATAAACCCAATAAAATACCAGAGCTAAAAGTTGGTAAATAATGTGTCTTCTCTGCTTCACTGGATCTCAATTTAGTGACTGCGATCTTTCTGTTACCATTCTCAAACACTTCTGTAAACAAAGTTTCGATCCTACCCATTAAAGTCTCCAACACATCAGATGAAAAACAGTGTAAACCGTCAATTTTTTTCATGAAGGTAGATAACATACTATCATTAGTTGCCTTATCGTATTTTTTGATTATCTTACGGAACGCAGTTCTGTTCAAAAGTCTATATGATTTGAGAAGCTCCATTGAACGGTATAACTCATAAACGGCCTTTTTCAATTGCCTTCTAGCGGTAAAATATGGTACGTTAACTGTTTGAACAGGCTCGTTCACCTTCTTACGGGAGTAATCTTTTTTGTCAAAGCGAGGATCCTGTTCAGTTGAAGCATTTTTAGATAATCCTTTAGCCGATGCAGGGGTAGTAGAGTCATTATGTGGTGATCCATGTGTCCGTTGACTTGATACACTATCGTCATCGTTATCATCATCTTCGGAATAGTAGCCGACTTCGTAGTATTGTTTTTCTGCTTTGCCATCTTCTCTTAGCCATTCAAACTTTGGTAAAGATGGAGTATCAAACTTATTGAAGATACGCAATTTTCTCTTTGTTAATAGAGCCCAAAATCTCAAGTTACTAGAGGCAGAGCTATTGTTATTAATCATTGATGGGTCGTCAAGAGAATTGAATTCCTCATCTTCATCGTCGTCTTCGTCATCGTCCTCGTCCTCGTCATCATCATCATCTGGCCGACGCCTTTGATGCTGTTGCTGTTTTCTCATAGCTTTTATTTGCCGTAATTTAGCAGCTGATTTTTCCTTCTGCTGCTTCAATTGAATGACTTGATCTTGCAAAACTAAAAATCTCTCTAAAACTTCGTCTTCTTTTTCCTTGTAGAAGATTGAAACTTTTTCAAGTTCATTATCAACCCAGTTGAGGAACTGTTCCCTAGCGTACGATGCTAAATCTTCCATTTCAGTTCCAGTTGAACTTGGAGTTCCAAAATTGTAATTACTACTAGCCGCTGATGAAGGAGAGTACGCAAATGAGTGTGCTCTTTTGAACACTTTAGAAACTGTGGATTGACGACGTAAATAACTGTTTGTTCCAGATTTATTGGCTTCTGGTGAAAAAGTGATTGGATCTTGGGCATGTTCTTCGTCATTGCTATGTGAAGTATCCCCAGTTCCAAGTATTGGAGATTCATTAAAATTCAGACCATAATTGTCAGGTTGGGATTCACTGATGTTACCTAATAGTGGTGTACTAGCATCTACTTGCTCATCTTTATCCTTGGATTTTTTAGAACGGCTGATAGTAGATCCTAATGAACTTGGAGCAAAAACACTTAAACTTCTACGGGAATTTCCTGCCATAGGGGCGATAATAGGGGAAGGAAGGTTCAACGAACTAGGTTTTTCGGTTTCATGCGATGGAGAATAAATTGGATTTGGTAATGTAGATTTAGATTGGGATGTGGTGTTGAAATTTGAATTAGTTGATTTAGCTCCTAATCTGAAGTCTTCGGGGAACGTGCTATTGTTGTTGCTAGCTGACGCTGATCGTTTATTGCTAGAAGATAATTGTGGAGTTTTTGCAGATTTTGAAAGCTTTGAAAATTCATTTATCACGCTTGGCTTCTTGCTCAATTTTTTAAGCTTCTTCTTACCAGCTTTATAGTCAAGGTATTGAGCTTTCCATTCTGGAACAAGGTGGTCACTCAGATCTTGTCCAAACTTCATTATTGTAATCTGAGATTGGTTTAGATCTTAGAAGCTTCTGGAGCTATTTTCTTAGTTTGAATGGTAGTGGTAACGAATTTCAATGGTGACGTTTGTAGAGATCAAATCGTAAATTTTGTTTGTAAAATGTATCAATACTATGGAGAAGAAACAATAACCATGGAATTGTTCAAAAAAAAAAGAGGCAACTCAAAAAACGTGGTAGCGGCGTGCGGCGTTGAATTGTTTTTCTAAGTCGATCGACGATTTTTATGATATTTCAAAAAGAAGGAGATAACTTAGTGCGTCGATTTTAGGAGAATGCCCAATTATTTGTTGTTTTAGTGCCGTTCGTTAAGACTATTTATAATCATTAGCAGTAGAAGTTTAACTCAGCAGATAAGTAACCTAAATAAATTAAATTAAATTTTGCTACGGAAGTGATGTTAGTCGTTTGCCAGTTTGCAATAGAACGACGAAGCAACTAGGTAAGTGAAGCTGAACATAGCAACAAAATATCAAATAAAAATCTAATGTTTTTCAAATCAAAAGGACCTTTATTGACTATACAATTTATAGGTTATTAAACTGAATCATATTTCTATATTTTTGATATTTTGATGATGAGATAAGGTGCAATCAAAGTTTTCTATTCGGATGTCGGTGTTTGTAGCATCAAACTAATAACTGAATATGATCTACTCATACTTTTCAAAACATTTGACTACTCATAAAAATATGGAAAGGTTCAAAGTAAAGGTAATTATTAGATGTTTGAAAAAGCTTGAAGCTTGGTCCCAAAAGAAAAAATAAATATGTATATATAAATAAAGACAATTTTCACAAAAATGAAAGCAAAAAAAAAAATAATTTAAGATAAACTGCGTTCATGCGATAATAGTGTGTATTCTTATATAAGTTTTATCAAAATAGCAGCCTCAAATCAGTATTTTATATTCAAATGTATTAGGCTAAATATCTATAATTGTCTGCCGTCACCATCGTGGATCAAGTTTTTAAATAACATGCCTTCAGTAGAGTTGACATCATTAATCTTCACGTTTTTGATTTCACCGTTTGGTCCATATAGCCAACTTGCTTCTTTAGAGATACATTTATCCCCTTTACAACCACATTTCGCTTGGTGAGAGATATCAATATGAGAGTCCGGTAGGATCAGAGATGGATGGTGAGAAGGCAGTTTCACGTCCGCCTTTATAGCTGCTGGAGGTATATATATGTTATCCTTGATGTATGAAATTTTAGTGGCTTCCATTTTCGTATTATATGGTTGTAATATATTGTTTGGTTGTTTTTGAATGATAAGTATTGGTTCTTTATAGAAAAAGGAAAAGTACGAGTTTAAATTCAAGACAAACAAATCACACTACAAAAAGTGGGAAGTTGAGTTGTTTTATATTCTTTTGACAGGGCATCTCATCGCCTGTTGGCACTGTTGTTACGGAAGAGCTGTGCGGCGCCACCTGACAATTAATTGCTCAAAGCGATAAGAGAAGGGTTGGTTGGGCAAAACGGATGGGATATGCCACTTATTTTTACCCGCAACAATTTGTATCTCTATAATTTGGTATATCTATTGTTATAATTTATAAATATTTATATATTATGATCACATTTCAATTCAAAGTAAAATCATACTCAGAGCTTCAAACAAGACAGACACATCACAGGTCGTGAGATACAATTACAGCGTGCTGCCAAAAATGTGACTAATTCCAAGGAGGAAATCAGCGCGGTCCGCTTATCTCTAACATCCCAATCGGGTAGTTGACAGTTAGATCTCATGACACTAATAATACTCTCAGTGTCAATAGTCAATCAAAACATATATTAAATTAAAAAAAGGCTAAAAAACTAATAAAACACTATCAACTATTCAAAATCATCTAGCAATAGCAAAGAAATAATTCTCATGTTTCACTAACCAGTAGTATCAATACCATCGCTAACGGTACTAATATCGGAATTTTGCATGCTATTTTTAGTGACTTCAACTAACTGTGGATACATCTCATTAAATTGACTCTCTAATCTTTCATTTGTAAACCCACTCAACTTCATCGCTAATTTACACCATTCATCCCCAAATTTAAATTGCCAATCTTCCAAATCACCTAATTCTGTTTGTTTTGTAGGAATCGACATCATTAAAGAAACACCCTTGTTCCAAGAAGTTGTTGCAAACCATTCGATTTCATAGCTCGGAATCCTTTCTTTATCTGATTCGTTTCTTTCTAATCTAACAGTTGAATACAGCATCTCTATATACTTGAGTAAAATAGAGTTAACTTTAGAGTCATCGTCGTTAGTACTCAAAAGCATGTTTTCAACAAGCAATCTTAACCATTTGGAGATGCTACTTGATGAAATACAAGGTAATAATCTGAATGTCTTATCTAATATAATTTCATAGAGTTTCAACTTCTCTAAAGTTGGAACAACTTTGGTAGTAATCAAAGTGATCACAAAATCAAGTAATTCGGATTGAATGCTATCCTTTGTAGACTCCAATTTGGAAATATGATGGTTTAATTTATCCCACTGGCCAAGCTCGACTAAAGATTCTGTTAAAACAGCAAAAGATTGGAAGTAGCAGTCTCTGTAAACTTCAATCTCAGCAAACCTTTCAACCGTTTCCCAAACACACTCCATATTAGATAATATTCGGACCCAACTTAGACTAGAATCATTACTTGATGATTTTTTGATGCTAATACTTTGTGCAACGCACTTTAAAACAGATGCCCTCGTGCTCCAAATTGTTAAATCATCAGCTAAAGTGATATTTCTAGTCAACATTATCTTTATCAAGGAGTTACAGTTTTCAAAGAAAGCAGTAGATTCGATTTCTAGTTCTTCATCAAGACAACAAATACCAATATTATAAGCCGTTGATGCAAACCATTCTAAATCATCGTCAGAAACAGTTAAGTTGTTCGAAGGTATTGATTGACTAGCATCTGGAACCATTTTGGATTCATCAACAGTATGGATAAATTCCAAAATCTTAGAATAAAAGTTTTCTAATAATTTCAAAAACTCTAAAGATGAACAAATATTTTTTTCTTTCAAGCTTGCTTCAAATTGTTTCAGGGTTAAATAAATGCAGGAACGTAATGCAACCGGTAAAACTATCGAATCGTTATCTTTGGAAACATCAGAGTGCTTTAACAACTTGCCAATTGAATTATTTAATATATTTGGAGTGTTGCTGTCTTGTGACTTGATGACACATAAGGCTAAAACGTTAATTGTTTTGGGATTTGGAGAAGCACTTAAAATTTCCAAGTTCTGTAAAGCACGGTCTTGATTCCCCAATGCCAAGTTTGAGTTAAACATGTAGTACTGTGTTAAAGGATGTGATTTATCTTTTTCTGTCATTGAATCGTATGTATCTTGAAGTTTGGTAAATTCCCCCATTTCTGTGTAAGATTTCATGATATTTCGGTAGATCTTACCCACATCATCATTATTGAGCTTAACATTGTGATTGAATAAGAATCTATGCAATGCGAGACTAAACCAATCAATTGACTCTTTGTATTGCTGTTCTTTCATATTCTTCTTTCCCAAGCTCCAAAATAATGTGATGCTGCAACTCAGGCACTCTCTTGAGATTCCACCAACAAATTTACGCTCAGCTAATTCTAACATAGCCTTTGCTTCAGTAAGTCTTGTTTCGTTTGGTATATCCTTTGATTGTACAGTGATCATCCAAATTAATGAAGTGAAACTGAGTTCAGCAGCTTCTTTTGACTTTTCAAAAACAATTTTGTTATTGAAGATATACAAAAGGCAATTTTTAGCAGTTACTGGGTCTTTACTCGAATATCTGTTCAACAAAGCCAATATTTCTTTGAAGTTTGTATCATCCATCGGAACCATCATGATCATCTGCATTAACACTTCTTCAATCTTATCATTCTCAAAACTATACTGTTGAAGTAACTCAGTTAATAACTTGAATGGTTCAATATTATTAGGGGATAATTTCTGGAGTAGGTTTATTAGCCTCTGCCCTTCTTCTAGAGAAACCGAATCTCCCTTTTTCATACAGCATTTAGTTAGCAAAATTAAGCAGGACTGTTCAATATTTTTCAATCCAACTATCCTTTCCTTCATCTTATCATCCATATCACTTGATAATTTCTCAATTATAGAACAACATCTCTGTGAAAAATGATAAGCATCCGCATGGTTACCTTCTTCGAATAGTTTCAGTCCAGTGTTGTGAAGAATTCTAGCGATGTTAACAGCATCAGTAGTACTAATCGTGTTCATACTGTTCATACCAGTGTTTATATCCACTTTACTTTCGTAAAACTTAGCTAAGTTTAAATCGCCTTGAGTAATCGCATATTGCATATCCATCAGATATAAATCAGTGGTCAAACTGTAATAAAGGCACGAAACCTTTGTATCGAATGAACTTTTTATTGCTTCCAACAATCCTTGGAACTTCTCAACTGAATCTTGTACTTTCTTAGCAGTGGCATACTGCTGTTCATCAATACAAGTATTGAAAGTTTTGATCATGCATTTGAAAACTTTCAATTTGTTGTCAATGGAAGGGACTAAAGCTTCTTGTAATGATAACATCAACACAGCAAAAAACTTTGCTTCGGTAAGAGACTTACTGTAGAGCAATTTCGATTCCTTCATGGCGATTGCAACAGAATTCCATAAATTTGAAGCAGAGACTTCAAGATCTGTTGCTAATTTCTTTTGATCAAGTTGAACTTCACCTAGCCTAATATATTTCTCGGTTGAACTCAAGATCGGAAAAAGTGAATTGAATCTGTTGTCGATACAAACAATATCAAAATCTTTATCTTCGGATATCTTCAATTGCTGTAAAACACTTGTAGTTTTATCCGAAGCAGCTGTATTATTATGTGTGTTGGTGGTATATATATATATATTGTTAGTATCAAAGCCCATGTAGATTAGGGGGAAAAAAGGTCCCTTAAGTAAAGTCTTAATCTGTTCGTAGTTGGATACCTATTAGCTCGTTGATTGTGGAAAACACATCAGTCGCCAATTTGATCGACATTGTAAGCAGATATTTTTGATTGTTGAAAATAATGTTACTGGTTGTTTTAAAAGTAGATTGGTTAAATGGGGAAAATAAGAGATATAAACAAGTAAGGTGGTTTGTTTTAGTCTCAATCCTTGATTTCCCCAATGCTTCAAAAAAAAAAAGATGCGATCTTTAGAAGAAATCAGGCGTATTCAAATTCTACATTTCAGATCTAAACTAATCTTAATTTATTATTAGTAGATATTACATATTTATTGACGAAGTAAATAGAACAAAACTAATTGTATATTACTATGTATAGATAAAACACAAGAATGTAAAAAAAAATCAAGATAACAATTTCAATATATAAGATCAAAGCCTGGTATACTATTTATTACAAAAAAACATTCAAAGAATTCGAAAGAAAAACTTACACAAAAGAATAAATGTTAAAAGTAGGTAAAGATGTTCAGACAACAACGAATAGAACAAATAAAATCAAAATCAAAAAGTAAGAAAGAAAAATATGATGAATGATGAACAAGTGATTTTTATCAAAGGAATGATATGCAATAATCCTCTTTGGAGTAAAAATTGTCGTATTAAAACAAGGTTATTTAACGAGAAGTAGCTTCAACCATACCAATCAAACGCTTAACACCAACCATCCAGTTGCCACATTCATCAACGTGCTCAGTAGCGATTTGAGTTTGTAATGAATGCGCACCAGCAAAGTCACCATCTCTCAAGGCCTCGCATAATTGAACTAATCCATTAACTGAAGCTTCAGTCAGCAAATCTTGATTGTTTAAATGTTCAAACAAAATGTTGATTCTCTTTGTAGAGTCTGTCAATTGTTTGCTAAATTTTTCTGGGATCTTTGGTTTGACTTTTTCCAATTCACTTGTCAAGATTTCGTAAATTGGTAGAGCTGCTGGTTGGATGTTAGATCTATCACCAACAGGGAACTTATTTGCTAATTTTGGAGCTTCTTGTTTAGCTGGTGGAGGAGGTGGTGGTGCAAATTGTGATTTCATAACTTGTGGAGGCAAGGATGAGGTCATTGGTGGTGGTGGTGGCAAAGAAGAAGCCATTGCTGGTGGAGGTAGAGGGATGGATGTTTGTTGGTATGCTGTTGAGAAATTTTGAGGCGGAACTGGAGCAGCAAATGTAGTGGAGGTTGGACCATCTTGTCTTGGAGCGTATGGGTTTCTTGGAGTTGGGAGTTGAGAACTAGAGGCAGAAGCTTGTGAAATGTTCGTGGAGGCAAAAGGAACTCTAACAGGTTCATTCACTTCGGGCTTTGGAGCGTATGGATTGGCATAAGCAGAACTTCTTTGGGCCGATGTCTCCATGGCATTTGGTGGTGTTTGAGTTTGTGGCGGAGCATTTGATCCTGGTGGTGGACCATACTTGTTTGATCTTGGTGGTTGTGGTGCATTGACAGATGTGTGTAAAGAAGAAGGTGTGGAGTTACGACTGACTGATCTTGGTGGTGCAGGCATTGACAATGGTTGTGAAGCAGTTCTAGATGGTGGTCTTGTTGTAAACGCAGCTTGTTGTTGCATTAGTTGTTCATGAGCAGCTTGGAAGTTGAAAGCAGCAGGAATTGAAGGTTGTGCAGCACGCTTTTCTGGTTTAGCACTCATACTGAGCGGTAAGTCATTCCAGCCACCAGCATCCCTAGGGGCATGTGGTTTAGAGGTCGTCTTTGTTGGAGGTGGTAATGGAGTACCTATGTTAGACAAAGAGGAAATACCAGGTTGTGGAGATAGCGTTTGCTGTTTTAATGAATCAAGAGCTGTTTTTGGGGCATATGGATTTGACTTCATACCTGAAGAGGCACTGTAAGATGATCTAGGAGTTATTGGTGGAATCATGGATTGTGGAACTGCAATCATTGGTGACATGTTGCTAGCATGTTGAGGTGGAACCTGGTATGGATTGACTGGAGCTTGAACCATTGGCATTGTAGATGCTACACCTGATGGTGCATATTGGTAACCCGGAACGGATTTTGCTGCGGTTGGAGCATTCACAGAAACAGCAGGTGATTGCTGTGGAGTATATGGAGAAGCACCAATCATACCATAAGGTTTGGTGCTGAGTCCAGCAACAGAACCGGATCTTCCATTCACACCTGTGGATGCCTTGGTCTTGTTCAAAACTTTTGCTAATCTTTCTTTATCAAGCTTGACTGACTCGTATGATTCTGGAACTTTTTCTAATAAATTATAAGCTAGTTCGAAATGGCCAGCTTCAGTCAAAGCAGAAGCATATTCAATATAAGCTGGAGCGATGGAGTCTAGCTTGCTCTTAGTCAATTCAGCTTTGTTTGTTGATTGATAAATCAAAACCTTGCTGATAACTTGTCCAAGCGCTTTAATTCTTGCTTCAGAAGTAGAGGTGATAGAGCCATCTTCTGATTCCAAGAAGTACTTTTCAATCGTTGGCAATTCTGATAACCAAATTGAAGAAACTTTATCTAAAGAAGAACCAGCAACGTAACAAGCAATGGCTTTTCCACGAGCATCTTCCAATGATGACTCCATAATTCTGTCACCCAATTTCGTGATTTCAGCGCTAAAGGATGGCTTGTTCTCACAGTAAGCAACAACAGCACTTGCAATTTCCTTCCAGGATGAAATATCAGCATTAGCAACAACATCGGAGATGTTATCGCTGGATGCACTGTATAACAATCTTGCCAGAGATGAACCAGCGGCATACTTAGAAAAGTAGGCATCCTTTGCCTTTTGTTTCATTGTGTGTGAACCGCTCAATGATAAGACAAGAGCTTCCAAGACCTTGTCATTAGAGATACAGAGGTCTAAAGCTTTTTCTAGGTTGCCGGCCAAAACGCTTTTCTTCAGATTGTTTTCAAATTCACTTTCACCATCAAATAGCTTGAACTCGCCAGTTGGGGCGTATTTTGAAGGTTGGCTGGTTTTAACCTTTTGAACCTCGGCACCTAAAGAAGCAAAGAAATCGTCGTCATGGGAGTCACCATTTTCAACTGGTTCGCCAGTTTGAGATTCTTCTTCTTCTTTTTCTTCAGTTTCTTTAGTTTCTTTTTCCTTAGGTAACAAAGACTTCAAAGATGTCATGTTATCGCCCTCAAGTAAACTGGAAAGTAACTTCCAATCGGCAATCGATGAGTCAGGTAATTTCGTTGATTCATTATGAGTTTCACAAACAGATTTGTAATCACCGCTTTCCATACGAGCAGTCAAGCTGTTAGCACCGTCTTCAGTGACTTTGGCTTCTTTCACTTTTGAAATTATAATCTTGGAAGTTTTGTTTTCTTTCTTAACGATAACTAGCTTACCACCAAAACCAAAGTTGGCAGAAACTGGTCTTTGCAACCAAGATGGAGCTTGTTTCTTGATAAATTGAGGTTGTTGTGTGTCGGTTGTCGATAACTGGTTCCAGAAGCCGTCTTCTGTACTAGATTGGACTGTTGTACTGACTGGCGGAGATGTATCTTGTAATGATTGGATAACAATTTTCTTACCAAATGAAGCACTAGCAAAAATGTCTGGGTACTTAGGAGCAAACTTAGTCTCATGGACCCAGTTAGGCAATGATGGATATTTACACAACTTATCACCAGATAGCGGGTTCCATAAGAAAGTGTTGTCATCTCTACCACTGGATAACAGTAGACTTGGATCTTGCTTACACCAATCTAATGATAAAACACCCTTAGTGTGACCTTGCATAACCTTTTCAGGGATTGATGCATTTCTCAAATCCCAAGTTAGGATAACTGGGCTGGCATCAGTGTTAGAAGCAGTAACTAGCTTAGTACTTTGAGAAGGATGCCATTCAACAACTGCCAAATTAGCACCAGCATAACTCAATTGTAAAACTTCTCTCTTGGCTTTTAAATCCCAAATTGAAGTATATGAAGTGTTACCAGCACAGGCAAAAATGTGAGCCATGCTGTTGTTCCAAGCTAGTGAAGAAATTTTATCAACTGGTGAGATTGCTTGGCCAGGGCTGAAAGAAGTGCCCTTCTTAGTATCCCAAATAAGGATTTCCCCTTTGGTACTTGATGAAGCCATGATATGGTCTTGTAATGGGTTGAATTTTGCTTGTAAGACAGGTCCCGAATGTTTCTTATATTCCGCAACAGCGGCAGCTTTCAAGTCACCGCCGTCTAAGAATTTAGCAGCATCCCATAGTTGAATAGAGCCATTTTCCAAAGCACCAGCTAGTAGACCTTTTTCAAATGAATCAAATGGTTTTGACCAAGAAATGGAATTGAATTTTGCATCAGTTTCACTTTCAAATAATGGAGATTTGCTATTACTGAAAGCATCGTATATTTGTAAAGAAGAGTCGGATGAAAAGGTATCATCCATTGCCCCTGCTAAAGTACCAGTAACAATCAATGGTAGTGGATCATTGGACCAAGCAAAAACAGAAGTTTGATTGATTTCGTTTAACTTAACCATTGTGTGGTCTTTCTAAATATATAGATGGTCGGTTTATAAATCTTTTATATATATATTTTTTTGTAGTCTCTGTGTGTTGTTTTCCTTGAGTGAAAATTAGGCTGTTTATACACCAAATAAACAATATTTGAGGTGAAATAGAACTTTTGAAATAAAACAAATATTAGCTTTACTTTAGGTAAACAAAGTTGAATGAAATCTGAGTACTGTATGATCTATATTTAGTGGAAGAAAGAACAACAACCTAAGTTCACAAAATTAAATTTTCGGTCTTAGAATGATAGTACAAATATAAGATTCAGTCCAATTGATTATATATTGATATATATGGATAGGATACAAAAGGCTGTAGAGGAATGCACTTCGATTCAACCTTAGTCCAGACAAGACAAAAGAACTCCAATCAATCATCACTCAATGAATGGCCAAATTAGATTCCAAGATTCAGAGATTCTCAACTCAACAAACACGTAGTAAATTTGTGATTATGTCAGAATACGACTTCCTTCAAAAATAAACAGAGGTGTGCGGTGTGGGGTTGGGTTCCTTATAGAATACGTACAAGGTTTACACTATTAGTTCCAGTTTTCTGTTTGATTTGACTTCAGTTGATTGTTTTGATGGGATCTTTGCCTCAATCTAACTGATATTTCGTAGTAAATTGCGACAACATGACTGAAGACCCCAAAGCAAACACTGCGCAACTGTCAGAGGATGACGAGCCTGATGAATGGTATGTTCTTCTTTAAACCCCGAATTGAGTTTTTTACCCATCAACTTTGACTTAAATTTACTTACTAACACAGATGTACATTCGATTCACAATTATAGGGATAAGAGAATTAATAAAACTGGATGTGCTCAAGAAAACTTAAATCTCCAACTTTGTCATGCTGATACAAATGACTGGAGAAAATGCATCGATGAGGTGAGTATGAAAGATAGTTTACAATATTGAATTTGAAATGAACTACTAATTGTATTTAAGTTTAAATTTTGGCAGCTTGGTTTACTAACAAAAAACTCTACTTTTGTTCATTTTATGATAGATGACAGCATTCCGTACTTGCTGGCAAGCCCAGTCTAACAACGAAAGAACGCAGACTAAGGATAATGACATTTCCAAATTTTAAAACTTTCCACCCTGTATATATATACATAAACCAATTTTATTTACAATACATACTCTAATGTTAATTGATGCCCAGTAAGCAGTCAACTAACGTACGCCATTTGGCTGATACATTCATTAAACATTCATTAAGCAAATTCCTAATCCAGTAATAATTTTTCTACCCTTATGTAATCATATCTATGATAAATTATTAACGATTATGTCAGATACACGCGTTTTGTGTCATCAAAACAAATAAGACAAATTTGTTGTGATTTTTTGATGTTCAAAAGATCAATCATAAATTTGTATATAGCTCAACCTTTCAATTTGTCAGTTCCCCTGTATATTATAAATAGCATTACCTCCATAAAACAGTTCATATAGATAACAGAGCCATTCAATTTTATTAATTTTGGTGCCCAATAGAAACAACTACATATTGCAATGGATGATGTTCCTCACGTGGATGATCTGTATACTGAAAGGCTACGATCGTTGAAAAAGGTGAAGGAAGCATGGCAATCAATCATAGACAAGTACTCTGCGCTTAAAGAAGAGGAACAAGGTGATGTGGTGGACATGAGAACCGGTACTATCATAGAAGATTCTGGCCATTTGAGATCAATGAGAGATTCAAGAACAGTGAAAGGTGACGTGTGGCATAGTCTTTTGGAAGTTGAACAGCAAGAGGCAAACAGCTCTAGTAACGATTTATTAGAATCTCCAACAAAAAAGTTCAAGTCTGGAAATAAGGGCTCAAGTATTTTCAAGTCTTCTGATAAATCATTCTCATCAATACCCATTCATACAGATTCTGAAGAAGATGCCTACGAGAGTCCTCCTGATCCAACGGAGTTTTTATCTCAGCGACATATAACACCAAGAAGAACAACCAGATCAGCGGTTGCTGAAAAGGACAATTTGACGATAAGTATCCCAAAAAACTCGCCAAAACTGTATAATAAAACCCCACAAGGATCCAAAAACAGAGAACAATCCGGACAATTATTACTATGCGCTAAACGATTGCCTTCATCATCCAACATTGAAGATGATCCATTGAAACTTTCTCCTCCAAAATACAGCAAAAAAGAATTTTCACAGCTTGGTTCAGCTGATCGTGTCTTGTTTAAACAGTTGCCTGAAGGTCTGGAAGGTTTGATGATTACACCTACTAAAGTCAGACGATTTAAGGAGGCTCTATTTAAAACTAAAGCTGACCGTAAATCAGGAAACAACAACTTAAAAAAATTATTATGGAAAAGTCAGAAAGGAAAATCCTCTCAAACAGTAAATAAAGGTTTTGATGGGTTTTGGGTTTATGATCAAATATCTAATGCTGATGGTGGATTATTACCAATAGCCGCCCCAGGTTTAGAAAATCAAAATCAGTCTTTGCATTCGGAAAATGAATTGATACAAAAGCAAGATAACGACCATTTTGTTGATATACCAACTGCTGAGTACACCAGTAAAATTCACGGTAGCACTCACTTTATAAACCAGCATATTGACAAATTTGAATCAATACCGCAGTGCCGTGAGACGAATAATAATTATGGCCATGTGAAAGATACGAACGATAACGAAAATCTATCTATTATCATTGATGATGGAAATCAACAGCTGAACGATACCAACGAAAACGAATATACCCACATGGATAGTAATGAGGAGGAAGAACAAGAAGCAGAAGAAGAAGAAGAAGAAGAAGAAGAAGAAGAAGAAGAAGAAGAAGAAGAAGAAGAAGAAGAAGAAGAAGAAGAAGAAGAAGAAGAAGAAGAAGATGATGATGATGATTTACAGATAATGAGAGTGGTTGAGATCCTACAGGATTTATCCGGCGAAAACGGAGAAGTCTGTGAAGAAAATAGTATAATTGATTTATCCAATCACGAGGATAGCAATAAGACTAGCTCGTTTTCCCTCAGTGATAAGGATAGGGGTCTTAATTTACCCAACAAAAATGAAGACCAAAATAATGACTTGAACGATCTGCTGGTGGGCTCTGCTGAAGGCTCGTCATCTAATGTCGATGATAGAGTCACTGACTTTATCCACCTTGATGGTTCATTTTACGATGCCTTTGAAGAGATTGAAGAACCTATTGACATTTCGGTAATAGACGTTGATGATGGTGCCGAAGAGACTCGGGAGTTAGTTGATGGTGATTCGGATGAGCTTGAAGAGACTATTGATGTTTCTGTGGCAGAGGGTACTTCTGAAGTTACTGTCAATTCTTTCGAAACAAGTGGAAGGCCAATCACCGTTTCTGAACAGGATACGGTTGGTGCTAATGATTCAGACGAGGAAATTGATTTTGATTCGTTTGTAATGTAAATTTAAATGATTTTTATGATATGAACTATATATTAGTTTGTAACTGTGTTTTTAGTTTTAAGGATGTACATTATTATGCCATCATCGATATAGAAAGATTATGGCAAAAAACTATTCTCTCTCTATGTACCCTTTCTTTCAGGTTAATGTGTAATTCATGGCTGTGTTGTATACAGATTGTTGATGACACGACGTTTTCTAGAAAGTTCAAGAGATGGAAACTGAAAAACGATTGTTGCAATCTTCCCAATGATCTGGAGTATATAAATAACTTAGGGGGGAATTGAACTTTCAATTAATCACTATTAAAGTTTTATTTTTCAAAGTATACAACAAACAACTCAAACATTTAATAATCAATAATGTCTACAGAACAAGCTCAAAGACCAAGAGTCTACTTTGATATTTCAATCGGCGGCGAGCCAACTGGAAGGGTTGCATTCGAACTTTTTAGTGACATCGTTCCAAAGACAGTGGAAAATTTCCGAGCTTTATGTACAGGTGAAAAAGGTTATGGTTACAAAGATTCCATTTTCCATAGAGTTATCAAGAACTTCATGCTTCAAGGTGGTGATTTCACTAATTTCAATGGTACAGGTGGTAAATCAATCTACGGTGAAAAGTTTGAAGATGAAAACTTCGAATTGAAGCACTCTAAGCCATTCTTGTTATCAATGGCAAATGCTGGTAAAGATACCAATGGTTCACAATTCTTTGTCACTACCGTTCTTACTCCACATTTAGACGGTAAGCATGTTGTTTTTGGTGAAGTGTTATCTGGTAAATCTATTTTGAGAGCAATCGAGAATGGTGCCACCAGTGCTGATGATAAGCCAGTTGCCGAATGTAAGATTACTGCATGTGGTGAATTAAAGGAAGGTGATCCATTAGTTATTGATGATGGTACCGGTGACAAATACGATGATTCTTTAGAAGATGAGAAATCAATTGATATTACAAAGCCAGAGGCAGTTTTCCAGGCCGTTGAAGATATTAAGGAAATAGGTACACAATGTTTCAAGAACGGGGAATTGAGTTTAGCATTAAAGAAGTACAAGAAAGCCATTGGTTATTTGGATGCTTACTTCCCCGAAGATTTGGAAGAACAAGACATACAAACATTGAACAAGTTGAAATCCTCTTGTTATTTGAACGCCTCATTGATGGCCATGAAATTGAAAAATTCTAAAGAATGTGTTAGATTATCCACAGAAGCTTATGAGGCTGAAGGAAGCGATGATAAAGCAAAGGCCAAAGCATTGTTCAGAAGAGCTAATGGGTATATTTACGGTCATGATGAAGAAGCTGCTATCAAGGACTTCGAAGGTGCATTGAAGCTTTCCCCAGTTGATGCCGCTATTTCCAAAGGTTTGAAGGATGTGAAGACCAGTATCAAACAAAGACAACAGAAGGAGAAGACAGCTTACAACAAGTTTTTCTCCTAGATAGAGGAAGTATATTTTGTGCAAATGTATATGTATTGTATTAAGCATTGGGCTAAATAGACTTAGTTATTATCCTAGATATCCATGTAATCTAGAACGCCACAGTCTGTTAGGCACCAGCCACTTTTGGTTATGCTGCCCGCTCACGAGCGCCAGCCAAATTTCTAAAATCGTCCGTCGACAATTTTCGCCACTTTTTCGCTGAAAAAGTAACAAAAACACCTCTTCACACTGTGCGAAAATCGAAACACAGATGAACAGCCAAAAGCTTAAAAATTGGCCTTTGTTTATCTCTTAGCCCTTTGGTTACCTTCATATTATTCGTCCCCATCAAACAACAAGGTCATTTGGTGATTTAAATAGAATCTGATTTTATTTGAAGAATATTTACATATCAAACAGCTGTATTGCACTCATTTAGTTGATCGTTGCAATTTATTTTTCAATTTGAAAATTTCCCGTTCTATCAAAGTCAAAACTCCAACAATTCTTCAAACTAAGGAAAATACCAATAGTTTCATTCAAAGCTTTAAAGTAACAACAATATATCATTCCTAACTACTCAATCTTGGGGAAGAATACGATTATTTAACGAAAGATTACATATTTGCCCAACTTCTAAAGTACAGAAATCATTAGTATAAACCCTACAGTTTCAATTGTGTTTCCAACTCCAATTACTGTTCATTTGTATCATACTTTTCATTTTTATTTATTATCATCTATTTAAAACCCCAAAAAAACCAAAAACCAAAACTATTACATCAACTACTGATTAGACCATTTTGTATATTTACAAACTTCAAAAAATATTTAAAAAAAGTTCAAAACATCAGTTTTTGAATTACAACCAACGCATAGTCATTTTTCAAGAAATTGATAATTCATATTCAATATGAGTAGATTCCCATATTCAAGTGCTCCACTTCGTACAGTGCAAGAAGTATGTTTTTCTAATTGTTTATGTTTGTGTTTTCCTAAGGTAGTTCTTCAAGAAAGAAAAAGAGAAAGACACAAACTTTCAAAAGATTCATTTTGCTCATTGTACTAACATTTAATATTTTTCAATCTTATTTATATTATAGGTCCAATTTGGTCTTATGTCACCAGAAGAAATTAGAGCAATTTCAGTTGCCAAAATTGAATATCCGGAAATTATGGATCCAACCACAATGAAACCAAGAGAGGGTGGTTTGAACGATCCAAGACTAGGTTCCATTGATAGAAATTTTAGATGTCAAACATGTTCAGAAGATATGCAAGAATGTCCAGGTCATTTTGGTCACATTGAACTCGCAAAGCCAGTTTTTCACATCGGTTTCTTAACTAGAATAAAAAAAGCCTGTGAGTGTGTTTGTATGAACTGTGGTAAATTATTACTAGATGAATACAGCAATCCACAATTTGCAGCTGCCCTCAAAATCAAAGATCCAAAGAAAAGATTCAATGCTGTTTGGACTTTGTGTAAGACCAAGATGGTTTGTGAAGTTGACCCTCCAGCTGACGACAACTCTGATGAAAATTCACACCACAGAGGTGGTTGTGGTAGCACTCAACCAACAATTAGAAAAGATGGTTTGAAATTATGGGGTACTTGGAAGAAGAGTAATGTTGAAGAAGACACTGAACAAGTTGAAAGAAGACAATTGAATGCCACTGAAATTTTAAACATTTTCAAACATATTTCCCCCGAAGACTGTATCAAATTGGGTTTCAATGAAGATTACGCAAGACCTGAATGGATGTTAATTACTGTTATGCCTGTTCCACCTCCTCCAGTTAGACCATCTGTTGCGTTCACTGATTCCAAGAGATCTGAAGATGATTTAACTTATAAGTTAGCTGATATCTTGAAAGCCAACATTAATGTTCAAAAGTTTGAAATGGATGGTTCACCTCAACATGTTATCAGTGAATTTGAAGGATTGTTACAATATCACGTTGCTACTTATATGGATAACGATATTGCTGGTCAACCACAAGCTTTACAAAAGAGTGGTAGACCAATTAAATCTATTAGATCTCGTTTAAAGGGTAAAGAAGGTCGTCTTAGAGGTAATTTGATGGGTAAGAGAGTGGATTTCTCTGCCAGAACTGTTATCTCAGGTGATCCTAATTTAGATTTAGATCAAGTTGGTGTTCCAAAGTCCATTGCTAGAACTTTGTCATACCCTGAAATTGTCACTCCATATAACATTCAAAAGTTAACTGAATATGTCAGAAACGGTCCCAATGAACATCCTGGTGCCAAATATGTCATTAGAGATTCCGGTGATAGAATTGATTTAAGATTCAACAAAAGAGCTGGTGATATTCAATTACAATATGGTTGGAAAGTTGAGCGTCATTTGATGGACGATGACCCGGTGTTATTCAATCGTCAGCCCTCACTTCATAAAATGTCCATGATGGCTCACAGAGTCAAGGTCATGCCGTATTCCACATTCAGAATGAATTTATCGGTTACCTCTCCATATAATGCCGATTTTGATGGTGATGAGATGAACTTACATGTTCCTCAATCATACGAAACTAGAGCTGAATTATCTCAAATTTGTGCCGTTCCATTACAAATTGTTTCCCCACAGTCCAATAAGCCAGTTATGGGTATTGTTCAAGATACCTTGTGTGGTGTTAGAAAGATGACACTAAGAGACAGTTTTGTTGAATACGATCAAGTTATGAATATTTGTTTCTGGATTCCACAATGGGATGGTGTCGTTCCACAACCTGCTATCTTGAAACCAAAACCATTGTGGACTGGTAAACAAATGATGTCTTTATGTGTTCCAAAGGGTATTTTCTTACAGAGGTTAGACGGTTCATTACTATCTCCAAAGGATTCGGGTATGTTAATCGTTGATGGTGAAGTCATGTTTGGTGTTGTGAATAAGGCTACTGTCGGTGCCACCGCTGGTGGTTTGATTCATACAGTCATGAGGGAAAAGGGTCCTCAAGTGTGTGCCCAAATGTTTGGTAACATTCAAAAAGTTGTCAATTATTGGCTATTACACAACGGTTTCTCTATCGGTATTGGTGATGCGATTGCTGATACAGAAACCATGAAGACTATTACTGAAACAATTGGTGTTGCCAAAGAAAAAGTCCAAGAAGTTATTCTGGATGCACAAAATAATGTTTTAGAACCGGAACCAGGTATGACCGTTAGAGAATCTTTCGAACAAAAAGTTTCCAAGATTTTGAACGAAGCCAGAGATACTGCTGGTAAATCTGCAGAATCTTCTTTGAAAGAAGCTAACAACGTCAAACAGATGGTCACTGCGGGTTCTAAGGGTTCTTATATTAATATTTCTCAAATGTCTGCCTGTGTGGGTCAACAAATTGTCGAAGGTAAGCGTATTAATTTTGGTTTCTCAGATCGTTCATTACCTCATTTTACCAAAGATGATTATTCTGCCGAGTCTAAGGGTTTCGTTGAAAACTCTTACTTGAGAGGTCTAACTCCTCAAGAATTTTTCTTCCACGCAATGGCTGGTAGAGAGGGTTTGATTGATACTGCTGTCAAGACTGCAGAAACTGGTTATATTCAACGTCGTCTATTGAAAGCTTTGGAAGATATCATGGTTCATTACGATGGTACTACTAGAAACTCTTTGGGTGATATTATTCAATTCATTTACGGTGAAGATGGTATTGATGGTACTCAAGTTGAAAAGCAAACTGTTGATACCATTCCAGGTTCTAGCACTGCTTTCGAAAAGAAATACCGTGTTGACTTGATGAACGCTGAAAAATCAATCCGTCCAGATTTCATTGAATATGGTAGTGAAATTCTTGGTGACATTGAAGTTCAAAAAGTTTTAGATGAAGAATTTGAACAACTTGTTAAGGATAGAGATTATTTGAGAAATGAATGTTTTATTACTGGTGAAAATAACTGGCCATTACCTGTCAACATTCGTAGAATTATTCAAAATGCCCAACAAATTTTCCACCTTGATCAAGCAAAGGCGAGTGATTTAACGATTCCAGAGATTGTCGGGGCCGTTCAAGACCTTTGTACCAAGTTTATCGTCGTCAGAGGTACCGGTGGTATTTTGGATGAAGCCCAAGAAAATGCAACTTTGTTGTTCCAATGTTTGGTTAGGTCTAGATTAGCTACTAGAAGAGTTTTAGAAGAATTCAGATTAAACAAAGATGCATTTGAATGGGTTGTTGGTACTATCGAACATCAATTTTTCAAGTCATTGGTCAACCCCGGTGAAATGGTTGGTGTTATCGCTGCTCAATCCATTGGTGAACCTGCTACTCAAATGACTTTGAATACTTTCCATTATGCCGGTGTCTCCTCAAAGAACGTTACTTTGGGTGTTCCAAGATTAAAGGAAATTTTGAATGTTGCTAAGAACGTCAAGACTCCAGCTTTGACTGTTTACTTAGAAGAGAGTTATGCCACCGATATTGAGATGGCTAAGTCTATTCAATCAGCCATTGAACATACCACTTTGAAGAACGTCACTGCATCTACTGAGATTTATTACGATCCAGATCCAAAGAGCACCGTCATTGAAGATGATATTGATACTGTGGAAGCTTACTTCGCCATTCCTGATGAAAAGGTTGAAGAAAACTTACATAAGCAATCACCATGGTTATTGAGACTAGAACTTGATAGAGCTAAGATGTTGGATAAGCAATTAACTATGAGTCAAGTTGCCAGTAAGATTATGGAAAACTTTGGCGATGATTTGTTCGTCATTTGGTCTGAAGATAATGCTGAAAAGTTAGTTATCAGATGTAGAATTGTTCGTGAAGAAAAATCATTGGATGAAGAAGAAGAAGAAACTGAAGATGGTTTGTTGAAGGCTTTAGAAGCCCAGATGTTGGAATCTATTTCATTAAGAGGTATCACTGGTATTACCAGAGTTTTCATGATGAAGTATGATAAGACATACGTTGATGAAACAGGTGACTATGCCAAGAAGGAAGAGTGGGTTTTGGAAACTGATGGTGTTAATTTAGCTGATGTTTTAACCGTTGAAGGTATCAATACTTCAAGAACATACTCCAATTCCTTCGTGGAAATTTTGTTTGTTTTGGGTATTGAAGCAGCTAGAAGTGCATTGTATAGAGAAATTATGAACGTCATTGCCTTTGATGGTTCTTACGTCAACTATAGACATTTAGCCTTATTAGTTGATTTGATGACATACAGAGGCCACTTGGTTGCCATTTCCAGACATGGTTTCAATAGAAATGATACTGGTGCTTTGATGAGATGTTCTTTCGAAGAAACAGTTGAAATTCTATTTGAAGCTGGTGCTTCCGCTGAATTGGATACTTGTGATGGTGTGTCCCAAAATGTTATTTTGGGTCAATTAGCTCCATTTGGTACTGGTTCCTTTGAAGTTTACCTTGACGAAGAAAAATTATCGTTGTTACCAGCCGATGCTCCTGTCAATGCTCCTACTGCTTTGTCTATCAAGAATGTCGAAGGTTCTGCTACTGCTTACGAAGATGATCACTTCAAGGATGATGTCATTGATGCTGATATGGAAGATGATAGAGTTGCCTTCTCACCAATGATAACATCTGGTGCTGATGACGATCGTAGTGGTGGTTTCACAGAGTATGGTGGTATGTCTACATACCAACCAACTTCACCATTCTCAGGAACAAGCGGGTACGCACCTTCTTCTCCAGCTTATGATGCTTCCTCTCCTGCATATGGTGCCACTTCTCCAGCTTACGGTGCAACCTCTCCATCATACTCACCAACTTCTCCGTCTTACTCTCCAACTTCTCCGTCTTACTCTCCAACATCTCCGTCTTACTCCCCAACATCGCCATCTTACTCCCCAACATCTCCTTCATACAGTCCTACTTCTCCTTCTTATTCTCCAACTTCTCCCTCTTATTCTCCAACTTCCCCATCATACTCTCCAACATCTCCATCTTACTCGCCAACTTCCCCATCATACAGTCCAACTTCCCCATCTTATAGTCCAACTTCCCCATCTTATAGCCCTACCTCTCCGTCATACTCTCCAACTGGTGGTCAATATTCCCCAACTTCCCCACAATACTCACCAACATCACCACAGTATTCTCCAACTTCTCCATCATACTCCCCAACTGGTGGTCAATATTCTCCAACTTCCCCACAATACTCACCAACATCACCTCAGTATTCTCCAACTTCTCCATCATACTCCCCGAATAGTGACAGCAAGAATTAGAACTGATGTATCTTCCGTCATTAATTTGCTTTCGTGCAAATTTTTGTTTTGTATATTTAGAAAAAATGCATCAAGGAATGAGATCATATTTTACATTTTTTAAACTTTTTTCATCTTCTGATTGTTCGGTGGTGTGGGTTCTTGTCAAAACTGGATTTACAATTCTACCAAACATTAACTTGTTAATTGAGTTGCTTTGTCTTTTGAATGATGGTAAATCATGTATACTGAATATCATTTCTTTAAACGGACGGGTTACATTGATTTTTTCTTCATTTTCGTGATTATCTCTATATCTGTTTCGTCTTGTTCTTTTTAAGAAAAAAGGATCTATCTTTAAATTTTATGTTTCAAAAAAAATTATATATATCGTCTATAGGTTATAATAAAATAACTACTGTATTTTTAATTCGTACTCTATTATCTAAGAAAAAAACATTTTTATTGTCTTCTATCTAATTCACAAACAGGGATATACATAAAGTGATATATCAACATTATTTTTTTTTGGAGATCAAACCTCTGAACATATCAAACGAATTACCGTCAGGTTGTAACTCAAGAACAGCACCAGTTGGGCTATCCTGGACGTCAACTTCTTTGGCCAATAGCATACCCCAATCCCTAGTGATACCAGAGATTCTGGCTCTAAAGTTTCCATGTTGGTGGATATGAACGATTTGATCGGTATGTAACCATTGTTTATAGTATAGGTCAAAAAATGGTCCGAAACCCTCAGCTTTGAATCTATTGAACATAGAGTTAAATATTACAAGGTACTTAGCAAGTAATTCTTCTGCTGTAATTCTATCCAATTTCTTAGATCTCTCGCCATGTGATTCCCAATACTTGTTGTACTCTTCGATGAACAAGTTGACCGAAGTGGTTGGTGCCGCATTGGATAAATTCAATCCAGAGCCAACGACTAAATTGTATTGGTTGTCTAAAATGTTGGTGTTGACTAAAATACCACCAATTTTCGCATAGGTTGGTTCACCTGTACTCTTTGGAATTTCTTTGCCAATGAATTCTGGTAATAAAATGTATATATCGTTTGGCCATTTAATCCTGATTGGAAGTTCTTCGTAACCAGGTCCCTGTTGCTTGACTGCTTCAATGAATGCCATACTGGCAAGGTATTGAACGAACACAATCGGTGATTGAGAGTTAGTTGACGAGTTCAAAGGTAGTCTCATTAAAGTAGAAACAGCAACCACACCCGGTGGATTAACCCAAACGTTACCAGATCTACCCTTTCCTGAAACTTGGGTAGTTCCATGAATAGTGAAACCGTTAGGTATGTTACGTAAGAACATAGCATTTCTATCCATTAAAACATTAGTTGATGTTAAAACTTCACCGTACATGAAAGTAGCACCAAATTCACCATTCGCATAGTAGACTGCTTCTTTGTATTTTTCAGCTAGTAATTTACGGAACCTACCAAGGTTAAAGTAGGGGGTGAGGCTTCTGTCCGGTATTTCATCACCGCAAACAAATACATCTTTGATTGCCAAATCAGGATCTTCATATCCTTCCTTATGCTGTGATTCAGTAAATGCATTCATAGTCTTATGGATTCTAAATTTATCGATACCAACGTTCATAATATTTTGAATCTCATAACCAACATCAGATTCTAGCTTTGTAACAAGGTGGCTAGCATCGCTTGGGTTTAGTGATGTCATCAATAACGGAGTCAATGATGGTCTTGAGAATTCTGATTCATTAACTTTTAATCCCATTTTTTTCAGGCATTGTCTCATGAAAAAGATTCTTTGCTTATTAGAATCTTTCAAAGTTTCAATTGTAGTGGAAAAATTGGGAGCTTCTGGACAAGGTTTCAATAAATCTGGGGTGAATTCTGGGTGTGTTCCTGTCAACAAAACTTTACCTTTACCAACTGTACATAATATGACAGCAGCATTTGGTGCATCCGTGCTGTTTTCAACTTCGATTGGTTCTGAATAAGTGGCAAGAATTTCAGTATTTGGATACTTGTGGGCATCAACAAAGACAGCTCCACCGTTGTAGTAATTGATTAAAGGGCCACCGAGGTCAGATATTTCATCTTTGTTGATATTCAACGGAGTTGCTCTAGCACCGATATGTGATTGGTATGAAAAGCCTTTGAAGCAACTACCTCTTGCAATACCAGGGAAGAATTTCAATTCTCTAGCACCACTAACTTCCATGTTTTTATCGCCAACTTCAAACTCACACCTAGCAGAAGCGTAATAACCACCGGCACAAAACCCAATAAACTTACCGCCTTTCTTGACAAACTTTTCGATCTCTTTGTTCCCTTCTCCGTTGAAGAGTCTGCACATTGGCAAGTCGGCACCACCTGGGAAAACCAACACTGAAGTTTTAGAAGCCCATGGCTGATTCATTAGTGATTTGGTTTCCACACTAAAGACAGCATAGTATGGAGATAGTAAGAATCTTAAAGTTTCTAAACAGTGTTTGACACTTTCTGATGTTGTCCCAGGACCGGAATAAACTAACACATTCATTTCGTTTCTAATTGATAGTGATGTATTAAAGAATCCTTTGTTAGCGGCGGTGAATATATTTCTTTTCAAAAGGGATTTGGAAATCGTAGTAGATTTAAATACCATTCACAGCGTACGTATCCTATAAAACGATGGTTCTTACGCCGGCATGAGTCTGATGGTACTAACAGCACCTGGAACCCAACCATTCCAACGTCTTCGATCCAATTGTCATCCTTCAGTCGGTCAAATATGAAAGCCGCTGCACGAATAAATTCTTTGAAGCAATTGCTAAAAGTGCGATTCCACAAATTTGAATCATTGTCACTTTCGTCAGCCAACAGAGAACGGAGTCATCCAATGAATCATCCTAGTCTTGTTGGGGTTTATCAACAATTGAATACTCTTGATTAACTTTAAAGCCGACATTATATCCTACATTTTATAACTAACAAATGCAATTACTACTTCTTCCCAGCTCGAGAATTACCTCGTTAAATGCTTTCCTTAATCCATCCAGAAAAACACTTATCACAAGTACGAAAGGAGATGTATTCACCAACTTTTTGCGAGGTTATTCACCACCACTCACAAGGCAGTTGACTTTGATAAGACGGTTTTCAATTCATAGTCCTCGATTCAAAGATTTCAAGCACTCTACTGACCAAGTGATAGGAAAAACCAAAGAGTTCAAAGACAAGACTATTGAAAAATCCAAAAAACTACAGGATCAAACAAAGCAACTCAAAGATAAAACAATTGAAAGATCAAATCAATTGAAGATACAGACAATAGAGCTCAAAGATAAAACTATTGAAAAATCTAACCAATTGAAGATACAAACTAAAGAATTCAAAGAAAATATTACAAAGATCATCCCTCCAGAAATCCATGAAAACATCTACACTGTGCCTAACATGCTAACTTTCACTAGACTAGTCTCAGCACCAATCATTGGGTACCTCATCGTTAAAGGTCAATCGAATTTTGCACTCGGTTTGTTTATTTACTCTTCTGTAACAGACTTCTTAGATGGTTACATCGCCAGAAAATACAACCTTAAATCGGTGGTTGGGTCCATCATTGATCCTCTCGCCGATAAAGCACTAATGGTTATTTGTACAGTGTGTTTAGCAAAGGCATCTGCTATTCCAATGTATGTTGCTAGTATTATCTTAGGCCGTGATGTCATATTGTTCTTGTCTGCCGCCGTCATTAGATACATTTCTTTGCCTTCTCCTAAGACGTTTTTGAGATACTGGGATTTCAGTGTTGTGAGTGCTGAAGTGAAGCCAAATATGATTAGTAAAGTGAACACCGCTTTGCAAATGGTTTATATTGGTATCGTGGTTATCAAACCAGTGCTTTTGGATTATCTCACTGCTGGAACTGCTGGGACTTTTTTGAATTTCTTAGAGGGTTTAGAATGGACCGTCGCTTGTACTACAGTTATCAGTGGATTGTCCTATGCTTTCATGAAGAATGGTATCAAGATTCTCAAGCCAAGCACGATTATGAAGAACCCACCAAAGAAATGAAGTAGTTTACATGAAAACGGTTTCACTTTTTTATGGAATGCTTCAGATATGTTAGGTATTCTGGAATAATCCAAGTTATTTAAAATGTAACATTAAACGTATATAGATAAGTATACCTCAATTTGAAGAACAAACCCCAGAATTATACGAGTAAACTTATAGATCTATCAAACTCGCACTATGAGCTTGTGAGCTTTGTGTATCAGCGGGTTTCGTAGTTTTTACGCTTCCCTTCCTTGAAATTGAACCACTTCTAGAATATCTATCACCGGTATTGATTATTGTGTTTTGATAAAAGCTTGATATGGAGGTTGACGCAGGAACTAAATACTCGGCTATATCACTGGTGAAATTCCCTTGAGCACCAGATGGTGGTCTGGATGGTAAATCCTTAAATGAATGTGCCGATATTGGTCCCACTTGTCTCTTGTTCACATTCAATCCACTGTTTTGATTGGATGAGGATAAACTTTTTGGTAATGCAGTTTGCTTCATGGACCCAAACGATGCCCATTTATTACTTGTTCTAGAATTTTGCCCTTGAGTACTTTTTGAAGTTTCCTTGATTTTATCTCCCCAATCGTCATCTGAAGAATCCGAAAAACTTGCTGACCCAACTTGTTGGTGTAACTGTAATCTTGTTTGGCTGCTTATACTAGAATGTCTTTTCGGGGTCGGAAGTTGAGGACGAGGAGTTGAGTCTGGAGGAGGGGTTGTCATGAAATCAGAAAATTCGTCATCGCCTTCAGTTCCAGTCCCTTGAAAAAAAATGCCTGGCCTCATTTTGACACTTGATTGTCTGTTCATTAACATTGGTGTTGGTTCCATTGCAAAACTGTGATCTTCAAAGTTCTCCGGTGGAGGAGAAGTCATAAAGTCTGAGAATTCGTCATCATCCTCATCTTCATCAGCATCAGCATCGTCATTGGCGCCATTCAAAACTGAATTGAGTGGGGCAAATTTAACACTTGATTGTCTGTTGGCTATGGTTGGGGTGGGTATAGTGTTCACGGTTTCTGGTTCCAAATTTATCTTTGATGAAAGGGGAAGTTCTCCAGGTGGAGATGTAGCGAAATCATCAAACTCATCTTCTTGATCATCTTTGATAGCATTTTCGCTTGATTTTTCTTGCGTTGCAGGAGTTAGTTTCAAATGAAATTCGTCTTTAGTCGATGGTAACTCCTTGATTTCGGGTAATATTGTCAAGCCATCGAATAAATTCACTTGATTGGACTCTATAGGGGTTTGTGATGGATCTTCGAAGCTACCATTCTCAGCAGAAGTAGATTGGTTGGTGCTATTATTGTTGTCATTTTCAAGTTTTTCGTTATGATCATCATTCTCGTCAAAAATTGATTTGATTGTAACCGCCAAACGATGCATCTTCATCCTCGTCACTGTCATTGAAATCTCCAAACAAATCATTATTATTATGGGCATCTGTGATAGTTTCAAATTTGAATAAGATATCATCCTTATCTTCATCAATGTCCTTCTCAGTTTCATTGGCTTCTAGTGTGGGAGATTTGACTTTATCGTGAGAGAAACTATCTGAGGCTATTCTAGATTTCCGATTTCCGAAAAGTTTACTAAATATAGATTTCTTTGATTTGTTTGCAATATCAGAACCAGCTGCAGCATCATCTGGGTTTCTATATTTCTTAAATTCTTCCTCTCTTTTTTGTTTTTCTAGCTTAATACGTTCGTCTCTTTCTTTCTTTTCTCTGTTAAGTCTTATTCTGGTTTGTTCGACTATTGCTTGTCTTTCTTCTGTAATCTTTCGAGCCCTAGAAAAAGCTAACTTGATTAATTTTTGATTCACTTGATGTGGTGTCTTTTTCAACGAATCAAGTTTGTACTCTTTCTTCGAGCTTTGTGTCGTTGTTGACCAACTGAATAGGTTTGTATGTTGTTGTTCCTGTTTTCGGGTGAAATCGGTTACTATACGTTTTTCAACACTGGTCCATTCCTTGGAAACCTTTTGTAATTCATTGTGTATTTTGCTATTAGATATAAAATCACGAGAACGGAAGTTGGATATATGAACTTCGGAGTACTTGTATTGTCGTTGGCTGGATACCAGAATGTTGTACTTCTTTAGTGCACTCCCCTTTGAAAGAAGAGTATTACTATCGGTGAATTGGGATTCAGTTGATGCGTTGAATCCAGAATTTTGTGGGAATATCACTGAAAGCAAACGGTCTATAGGTTCTGTAAATGTTAGATCCGGTATCGGTTCTTCCTGCTTAACTTCAGTGCTTTCAAATGAGCCAAAGTCATCGCCATTGTCTTCTTCTTCTTCTTCTTCTTCTTCGGCGACGTCTGCATCATGAGCACTACATATTTCAACAGTTGTTTCTTTAGTTTTGTTGGGTATTTGAGATACTATCAAAACATCTTCAATTGTTGCGTTTGGTATTTCTTCTGGACTATCTTCAATTGCTCGGTTGTTGTTATTTGAACTGTTATCTATCTCGGTATCCGGTATCACTTGCGCTGCTGGTTCAAATGTGTGCCTATATTCATCTGAAACAGCGCTCGTTGCTTCAGCAGCGGGTATAATGGCTGGTTGTGGTATGGTTTCAAGTGATGAATTAGATACGCCCCAAGGATTAGAATCAGTAAGTGGAGCTGGCTTAACGTCAATATTATCAATTGGATCATTGGTTGGCTTTTCGAGTACTTGTTCTTCATCCGATGAAACATTAGTCTTTGCTGGTGAATCGTCGGTCCAAGCTCTATCTTCTGTGACCGTAGCGGGGGGTACAACATCTCCAGGAGTAGACCAAGGATTGTCATCGAACGGATCAGACATGTTATCGAGACTGTTGTTATAGATGCAATTGACTTGGAGAGGAGTCTGTGAGTAAGCAGGGTTTCCAGTTACTTATAATTCAGCTTCAAGGGTTGATGTTGGGTTGAATTTGCCGTATAGAAATGAATGTAAAATCAAGAAAGTAGCAATTGGGGAACAGATCAAACCATCTGGTTAATTTGAAATGGAAACAAAACATTTCAGATTTCAATTTGTTTACTGCTGCGATCGCCTTGAAAACTTTCAGAGTTTATCATCATTTTCAGCAAATTATTATCTGAAGATATGTTGCTTGCAAGATACAGGCACTTCTATACATCCAAATACCCTTTATAAATAAGAAAGCAATGTCCCAACCATGCTATAAAATACTGGAAATTTCACAATTCCCAAAGTACAAAGTGCTTGCCTCCTATTTCACCAACGTTAAAAACACCGATGAGATCAAATCCAATCTTCTTAAAGGAAATAAAGCTTACGATTTTGCGTTCATAAACGGTGAAAACATCCTATCAACAGAACAAATATATAGTGCTATTTATAAGTGTCTTTTGGATGACAACTTCAACAGATTAAGGTCGAAAACTCTACATACAGAGATCATCTTCAATTTGGCACCTCAGCGAAATATCATGGAATGCTTGAACAAGTTTGGTATATCAACTACTTCCACCAACCTGATTGCACTAAAGGTGCTAAAAACAGATGAAACTCAAGATGTTGATGAGATATTTGAGACTTTGAAATCAAATGTTGAAGGAGATTTGTTGCAATTTGATGACTCGACATTAGATAAGTTTGGCGATTTGACTGTGATTAAAAAGAACTACAAACTGGGGGATGCATTCACCGAAGACAAGGCTAGATTGAATAGATTGTTGGTTAATGTTACTCAGCTAAAGGGTCTATAAGTATGTGTATACATGTAATTAGTTTATCTGAAAAAAAGTATGAATTCCAGAAACAATATAGATAGGTGGATAATGATATGGTTTTTTAATATGAAGTAAATTCCGACAATTTAAAAATGTTTCTGATAAATGATATAATTTCCTATATATTTTGATTATATTATCTAGTTGTTCTTCAAACTTTTGTAGAAATAGAAAAAAGTCTTTTTTTCAAACAAGAACATTGATTTTTAAGAAAAAGTCCGACTGCAAATCAAATTATAGAGAATAATTAATTGATCACAAATTGTCAGAATTTCACATTTAACTCTTTGTGTGTCTCTTTATTAAAGCAACTCTTTTCTTAACAACCTCAAAACGTACATATTTAAAGATAAATTCAAATGGTATCATGCCCAACTTCGTCACATTAGCACGCCCAGTGATCCCATTATTTGTGTTATGTTGGTTTGGATTTAATGAATACTCATACTGTTACTTGTTCTGCATGACAAACCTCTATTACAAACTAGGTCACCACGGTATTTCCATTGGGTTGATAGTAGGTGTGAACTTAGCTCTCCTTTTAATACTCTACAACTGGGTAATGATGTTTATTAAAGGTCCAGGATCACTAAGTGTGAAAGTGCCGCCGTATAATCTAAACAAATACTATTCAAATGGTGAACTTTTCAGTAAGCAATTATTAGATGCCAAAGAACCACACATAGATGAAGCACTAACCCAATTTATCGAACCTCCTGATTTTTTTCAGTGTGATCCAAGAGGGTTACCTCCTTGGTGTTCAAGTTGTTCTACTATCAAAGTATTACGTTCACGTCATTTTTCAAGAACCAATAACTGTGTTCCAAGGATGGATCATTACTGTACTTGGATTGGTGGTATGATTGGTCATGCTAACTACATTTATTTCATGGCTTTTTTGTCGATGGTTATCTTATTCTTTTTGATTTCTCTGATATCTTTGTTTTGCTTTGCTAGCAAGATCCGTGACTTTTCGGCAAACAACATCTTACATCCTGCAGAGATACTGATGATTATCGGTAATGGATTAGCTCTCGTTGTGGTGACTTCACTTTATGTCTCAATGCTTCACATGTTGAGTATCAATGAAACTACAATTGCTATGTTAAATGCAAAAAGAGTCCGAAAACAAAAAGCTCAATTAAGGAAAGATAACGAACTAGAGAGAAAAGAAGAACTTGAAGAACAGATTGAAAGTCAGTTAAGGTATTTCAGTGTAAGACATCCAATTTACAAGAACATTAGAGTTATTGTTTCTTTAAGTCAGATAGATCATCCTTTCAATATGGGATTTGGCTCTAATTTCAAAAGTTGGTGGAACGTTCCTGTTTTTAAAACTCCACAAGAGGTTGTGGAATTTGAAGATACTTTGATACCGGATATTTATAAAATTTCCATTTACAAAAAGATTGAACAAGGAGAAGGGGTGGTTTTTGGGTCTATTAATGTGAGTCCCGTTACTTATTGTGGTGATATTGATTGAAGAAGCTATAGTAAATTGCCAACCACCAAAAAAAATTGACTATGATAGGGAGTAATGTATACGTTATAGGTAAATAAACTCAAAAGGGTGGCTGTAAACGTTTTATAGCTATCTTTATGTTTATATAGGTGAAATAGCTCTGTTTTTGAATTTAGCGATGTACGACTTGAGAATTGAACCTTTCAGGCAAGAAGTGCAGTTATGACAAGACTAATTAAGTTATAAGGGTAAAAAAAGTGACCAACTGACGTACGTGGGGAAAAGATATACACAAGTGAGTAGCAAAAATCCTTCTGGTTATGTTGGGCAAGGCAAGCTATTACCAGGCAACATAAACTTCGTAATCTCTATTACAGTAATCATCTATTATCTTATATAACTGAATAAAAAGCAAAATTAAAATCGAAAAAAAACCATTTACAATCTAAAAAGAGGAAATGCAAACAATGAAAAAGAATTATGAGTACATCACAAAACAAGTGTGCTCTCTAGTCAATTGTTTTTGCCCCAGATGATACCTGGATCTAAGCATCATTCAGTTGGGCGTATCTCTTAACCAATTCGTGTTCAATGTTAAATGTCTCATGTCTGTACGAGACTCTAATGTCAGGAACATTTGTCTTTTCAATATCGTTACTGTTAGCATTATTAGAAAAGCATTTGGCACCTAACCAATGCTTCTTCAACTGATGCTCGAACCCACTCATGAAAACAGAGTTCTTTGCCAATTCCGACATATCAGCGTTAGACAACTTGTAAATTTGTGCAGCAACTGAATATTCTTCGATTAATGGTTCTCTAGTATACGAGAATTGTAACGGATCATCAGTTGACAAAGAAACATTCAGACCCCTTCTGAAATAAGCAGGAAATGGATTTTTATCGTATGTTAAGAACAATGCATTATTCGATAATGGTGACATAGCGATACCAATTTGACATAAGTAGTACAAATATTGAATAAATGGTAATTTTCTTAATAGGATACCGTGAGAAATACCTTCAGCTGCTAAGAATGTACAAATCAAATGTTCAGGATCACCAGCTTCACCAGCGTGAGGACGTAGTACAAATGTATTAAATCCTCTTTTAGCTCTCCATTGATTCAACGATGCCATGTTAGCATATAAGTAATAAGTGTAGTAAGAGTATGGTGGATTGTCATCAGAGATCCAACTTCTAGGGAATGGGTACTTTCTGTGGAATCTACGATCAGCTTTTGATTCATCGTCAACAGAATCAAATCCAATAACTCTTTGTAAGAACACAAACAACTTTGGGTGGGATGTTGGATCTTTGGTAACTTCAAATAATGGTTGGAACAAGTTTCTAACCACATCTTGGAAACTGTTAATGACTTTACCTCTCTTGTAGATATCGTACAATCTTGGGATTTGAACTAACCATCTAACATTATGTGAGAATAGCTTGTTGTCAATAACCCAATCTGCTAACTTATCCCATTCATCTAGTGATCTACCATAAATCGAAATTCTATATTCAGCCATTTGATACTTTGATGATTCCAAATCATCAAACACTTCCTTTGTCAATTCAGCCAAGTATTTACCTTTGATATAATTATCAGTCTTTAAAAAGATTTCTCTCAATCTTGATTCACCCATTGGATTATATTTCAAATTAAATTTGTCAAATCTATGGAAAGTATCCCTATGAGCATGCATATCCAAAGTATCAATACTCAAATCGTAGGCAGTTAAATTCAAAGATTCAAACACTTGTTTCAAAGTTAACACTTGACCATCTCTCTTGATAACTTTCTCGTCTGGTGAATGTCTCATTTTGTGTTTGATAAATCTTAATAAATGTTTTTGATTCATACATGCAGAATGATGAACGTGAGTATCAACTTTTCTAACGTTATAGAAATCTCTATGTGGGTTCCTCTTAGATTCAGATGTTTCTTCATGCTCATTCAATAGAAAGTATAAATTCCATTTAGCTTCTAGATATTCTAATCTCTTGAAAGCAAAAGATTTGGTAGGGCCATCTGAGGCAATTGTCACAATTTGATCTAAATCCATGAAATAGTCCTTAATGGTTGGAATACTAACTAGATTTTCCTTTGTCTCAGGGTCAACAATCTGGAAAACATCTTCATCTCCTAGTACATAATCAACGGTTTCATCAAGACCTGGAATAACGCACTTTTCCATTGTAAAATTATCGGCCTTTTGATCACCAAAATCTTGAACAGAATGATTATCGAAATTATCACCTTTTTTCCAAAATGGAGGAGGAGGATCTGGATAAATTTTCCAATTAAGTTGATTTTTTGGGTTGTCTCCTGGTCTTTGTAGAGAGATACTTTGGTACTTCTCTCTAATCTTGATACACTTCTCAATACTCTTGTAAATCTCAATTAATTCCTTGGATGGTTTCTCAGTGGTTGAATTGTGATCATTAGCTAATAGGCCGCCCATCTTGAACTTTTCCTTCATTAGTGAAGATTCACTTGGTGTGGAAGCTAATGCATCGCCAGTTAAAGGTGTCATTTCATGGGTAGTTGTATTGTACGCAAACTTGTGTTGGGAAGTTGGTGCATGATGGTTGGGAGTTGAGTATTTTGGACTTGAAGAAGAAGCTGATAATGCTGACATTGGAGGAGGTGGTGGGTTTAAGAATTCAGCAACAGATGGTCTTCTAGTAATTGAGGAGTTGATGGATGATGATCTAGATCCTAATTTGGGAGAAGTTGCAATGGAATTGAAAGCCTTAACTTTAGCATCTTGGTCTCTTAGCAGTTTATCTTCGGTGTAAGAGTAGTGAATAGCTGAGTTTTCACCAGTCAAACTATGAGGATCATCCTCAATTTCAAACCCATTCTCTTCTTCAGTTTCTTCTTTGATCATGGATTGGTTTCTTTGCGGAGTTCTTGCAGCACTTTGACCATCGGACAAAGACGAGGCGATAGTGGTTGAAACTTGGTCAGGTGTGGATGGAATATCAATAGGTTCTGCCATTTTGAAAAATTTGGTTTGCGTATTCAGTGATCACACTTAATTAAATTTGTATGTGTCCTTAAAACAGTAATCTGTGGTTCAGATGAAGAGAAGTAGCGATTGCAATCAGGCCAAGACACAGTGGAAATGTTGTATATCAATTTGACTAATTAGTAGATCTCATTTCAAACTCAAAATGCAATTTCGCTGGAATCATGATACAGATTAGATAATAGTCAAGATTCCTAATTATTCATGCACGACTCATTTATTAATTCTTTAATATTCCGGTGCCATTTAATGGTTGTATCGTTCTCGTTGCAATGACTAATTATCTCCAATTGTATTATATTCGACCCCTATATGTTTCGTATCAAAGTATTCATGAATTCATGACTCTTCAACATGTATTATTCCTATCGTGTCTTAATAATATATAAACTATCAATCTATTGACAAAATATCCGATTATGTCATCACACAATTAAAGAATTTATGGGCACAACGTTTTAGGAATGTTGCGGCGGTTTGACGATGGAGATGGCCCCCGGAGATGGCCCCCCGGGTTATATCACTTTGCCAATACTAAAAATGTGGGAGTTACGAAGACATCAGAACATAAGGTTCAAATTAATTTGACTATACAAATGGATTGAAACAACAGAAAAAGAGCAGTGGAAAGGGTTGAAGGTAAAATTCAAACGTAAAGTATAAAATAGAGAACTATGTATCTATGGATGTAAACGTTTTGGATCTCTTGGGAACAAGGAAGCACGTCTAATGTTCTTCAAGTCTAAGAAGAACATCAACACTCTTTCTAAACCAATACCACCACCAGCGTGAGGAGCACAACCGTAACTGAATGCCTTAACGTAATCGGACAAACCGGTAGAGCTTGGGTCAACCTCGTGGTGTTTCATTCTTTCGGTCAATAATTCTGGGTCATGGATACGTTGAGCACCAGATAAAATTTCTTCACCTCTCATGAAGAAATCGTAAGAGTTGGAGTAGTTTGGATCTTCTGGATCAGGCATGGTGTAGAATGGTCTAATGGCTAATGGGAACTTGTCCAAGATATAGAAGTCAGTATCGTATTTTTCTCTGACTAACTTACCTAAGAACTTTTCGTTTTCAGTGGTTAAATCTTCGTAATCACCCATTTCTCTACCGGCTTCTCTCAACATAGCAACAGCATCCTTGAAGTGTAATCTAACCATTTCACCAGAGGCTGGAATCTTGAATTCTTCAACTGGGAATTGTTTTCTGACAGTGGCAATTTCACTGGCGTATCTGGTCTTTAATTCGGAGAAAATGAAGACAAACAAGTCAGCTAACATATCAACAGCTTCGTGGTAGTGTTCTTCGACAGCCATTTCCAAATCCAAACCAACGAATTCGGTCATATGACGGTGAGTGTTGGAGTTTTCAGCTCTGAAAACAGGAGCAATTTCAAAAACTCTTTCGAAATCAGCAGCAATCAATTGTTGCTTGTACAATTGTGGTGATTGGGCTAAGTAAGCTTTACCCTTGAAGTAACTAACTTCAAAAACGTTAGCACCACCTTCAGATGGAGCACCAATCAGCTTTGGTGAGTGGATTTCAGTGAAGTCTCTGCTGATTAAGAATTCTCTGAATAAGGAACAGATACCGGCTTGTAACTTGAAGATAGCTTGGTTGGTGACAGTTCTCAAGTCAATAACTCTGGCATCTAATCTGGTATCTAAGTTAACAACTGGTAAACCAGAAGCCTCGGCTTCGGCATCAGATCTTGAGGCATCTTCTAGAAGTAATGGTAATTGAGCTGGAGTTTCAGCAATAGTGTAAATCTTGGAAACTTGGATTTCAATATCTTGAATAGTAGCACTCTTGACTAATTCGTCAACTTTGGAAACAGTACCGTGGACTAAAACAATTGATTCTAAAGATAAACCAGCAGTCCATTTAACCATTTGCTTGGAAATGGAATCACCGTTAGCCTTCAATAAACCTTGAACTAAGTCACTTTGTTGCCTGAAGGATAAGAAACACATGTTAGCACCTTGTTGTCTTGAAGTGTGGATTCTTGCTCTGAAAACAATTTCTTTACCAGCATCAGCAGTAGATAAAGTTGGGAACTTGACTCTTTCAACACCTGATCTGGTGGTGGATTGCATCAATGGTAGCTTCCCGTAGTTTTCCTTTGCAGTATCGTTGTTTAAGGCAGCAACCTTAGCTTCTTGTTCCTTGGCAACCTGAGCAGCTCTTTCAGCCTTCTTCTTTTCCTTTTCTCTTTCCTTTTCTAATTTCTTTAATGCCTTCTTTGATAATGGTAAACCATCAGCACCTAAGATGACTTCACCTTCAACGGTAGTGGCTGGTGCTGGGGTTGTAGCTGGAGATTCAGCAGCAATGGTTAGGTCATCGACCTTCTTAGTAACTTCGTCAGTCATTGTAATTGTGGTTGATAATGAAAATGACTTGTTAATATGGACAAAATGAAGTATAACGGTTGAACTTTTCAGGTGCATATAACATATATAGTCATTTACCATTATTCATCGATTCATTCGATGAATCATAGTTAGCGAACGAGTCCATAAAAATTTCGCCTGTTATTTTTATATGGCAGTGCAAAACAATTATGTTGGTGGTTGCGAGCCCTTGTAAAATGGATTGAATGTTGGTTTGTTTGTTGGTCTACCAAAGATGGGAAATAGTTAACAAATAGGGATATCTACGTTTTGATATCAAACTGGTGGGGTTGAACGAAAAGCAAAAGGACATACATTGGAACAAAAAAAAAAAAGAGTAAGAAGAAAATTAAGAAGAAGAAAATAGTAAATATACACTAAAGAGACAAACAAAAAAAAAATGATAGAAAAAAACTCCAACAAAAAAGGGAATATATTAAGTATATGCAGGAAGGAAAGGAAATCACAACGTGAAAATGACTTGAATCAGTATAGTCACTATATTCAATTGAATGGTTTTTTTTGTCTATTAGATCGTTGACAATTGAAAAAAAGTTGATTGATTGTCCATTTATTTTCTTCATTTATTCTTTGAATGCTCGAACAAAAATCAAACCATTAAACATTAATAATGAAATCCCAATAATAAATAAATAATTAAATGCAAAGTTTATAAAGCACCGGATTCTAGGAAGAAGTAGTTACCGCTTGCCTTTTGTTCTTTGTCCATTTGGGAATCCAACTTGTTAATTCTTGGTCTGAATGAGTTTGGATCTCTTCTGAAAGTAACGTTCAAGTTCTTCAAGAATCTGTTACAACCAGTCAATAATGATTCGGCCTTCTTAGCAGTAGCATTCTTAGATGGAGTACCTTCAAACACCATAACCTTATCAGCCATATAGGTAGCCATAATGAAATCGTGCTCGACGATAAATGCAGTCTTTTTGGAGTGAATAATAAATCTTCTGATAACCTTGGAGCAGATAATACGTTGTTCAGAATCCAAGTAAGCAGAAGGCTCGTCGATCAAGTAAATGTCGGCAGGGACACCTAATGATAACACGATAGCAACTCTTTGTAATTCACCACCGGATAAATGTTGAACTTCTTGATCAATAATATCTTCAATTCTCAATGGTTTAATAACATCAGTGTTGAATTGTGGGTGCAAGAATGAAGCTCTAATCTTCTTCAAGAACAATTGTCTGACAGTACCAGTGAATTTAGGAGCAATTTTTTGTGGTTTCATGGAGACATTCAACTTTGGAGCTTTGGTACCTTCATCAGGTTCAATAGCACCAGCTAATAACTTACATAAAGTAGTCTTACCAGTACCGTTTTCACCCATCATGACAATAATCTCAGAATCTGAAAAATCACCAGCTTCAACAGTCAACTTGAAATCACCTTGAGTCTTAATCATGGATGGGTATTCAAAAGCTCTGGATTGATCAATGATCATGTTATCAGAAGCAGCTAGTCTGAATTGTAAAGATTCTGTTCTAAATCTTAAATTTTCAGTAGGAATGTGACCATCTAAGAAAATATTGATACCTTCTCTAACGGAGGCAGGCATGGTAACCACACCATAAACAGATGGAACACCATATAAGATACAGACAAAGTCTGATAAATAATCCAAAACGGACAAATCGTGTTCGACAACAATAACGTAAACAGTTGGGCCCAATAATGATCTGATAATGTAAGCAGCATTCAATCTTTGTTTGACATCCAAATATGAAGATGGTTCATCAAACATATAAACGTTAGCTTCTTGAACACAAGTCATACCAATGGCAAATCTTTGTAATTCACCACCAGATAGCTTGGCAACTTCTCTACCCAAAACACCTTTCAGTTCTAAAATATTGATAATGTTCTTAGCTGCTGCAGCTCTTTCTAACTTGGCCTTTAATAATTCACCAACTTTGTTCATTGGACCCTTTATAGCTCTTGGAATGTTATCAACATATTGTGGTTTGATGATGGCTTTGATATTATCTTCTAGTACTTTAGTAAAATAATTTTGTAATTCAGAACCTCTGAAATGCTTTAAAATTTCCTCCCAATCAGGTGGGTCATCGTATCTACCCAAATTTGGTTTTTCTTTACCTGCTAAAATCTTCAAAGCAGTGGATTTACCAATACCGTTGGTACCAACTAAACCTAGAACTTGGCCAGGTCTTGGGGTTGGAAGTCTATGTAACTTGAAGGAGTTTGCTGAATATCTGTGGGTAACTTCCTTTTCTAAATTGGTTGGTAAGTTGATAATATTGATTGCACCAAATGGACATTTCTTAACACAAATACCACAACCGATACATAAATTTTCTGAAACGAAAGCTATCTTAGAAGTTGGTGTAACTTCAATACAAAGCTTACCTGTTTTCACAACTGGACAAGACTTTCTGCACTCTTGACGACATTTCTTTGGTTTACACTTGTCATCTGAGACAATTGCAATACGTGCATTCTTTCCACTCATTTTAAATATAATATAGCTTGTAAATCTGTTGAATTTAGAATTTTAATCTTAATAGCCTGTATGATTATGGAAACAGTTTTATTTATAAGCTTTTGTTTACCCTCTCACTCACAATAAACAAAGAATCAGATACCAAAAATTGTTTCCAAATTCGAAAAATTTTTCATAAAAAAAAAAACAGGTTTTGAGCTGAACACGTCTCCGCGATGTTTTTCGTGCGATTTACAGCCGGGGCACGTTGAGGTACGGCAAGGCAGTTTGATTCACACGGGAGAAGGTCCGTGTTGAGGTGGGGCGTGCGAAGCTTGCTTATAAAGCACTCCTCTGTGATTGGCTGTTACCTTATTAGTGTGTAGCTTTTTTGGTACGAAGCCATTTGGGGATAAATGTAGGATGAAACTACATTATCATGCATTATCAAATATAATCTATACTGTTTTATATCTGGATCATATAGAAGTCCAAAAAAAAATAGTCAACCCTGTATAGTTGATCGCTAATATAGAGAGAAGTATGTAATACGCTTCAAGATATGCGTGCAGCGTGCGAGAGATGAGATTGACTATCTCCCTTTTGTTAAATTAGGGAGAAAACTCAGTCCAGTGTCATATATACTATAATTGGTTTTTCAATATCTTCATTTTTGTATTTCAAAAGTTAGATTGGTAATGTTTAACAAAATAAGAGCTTCCATCAGCAAAAAAACTCGAATTAGAAGCAAGAATGATTTGGTATTGAAATAGAGCTTTTCATTCAAAAAATGATAGAGTAAATTGTGGAGAAAAATTAAACTTTAAAGTTGATATCCTTTTTTTTTTATCTTTGTTAGAGAAAAACCTTTTGAGATTTTAGAGGCAGCTACAATACTAAATTTACAGAGACAAATAGTATCTTATAAATTATTCTTTTTCGTAGCATATAAGTCAACCAAAATGTATTAACGATGATGACGATGGGTCGTAAATAGAAAAGGCATTATAATAAAAACGGGTGAAAAAACCAAGAGCTTACAGATGCATATAAACTGACAGAAAAAAAAACAGAAAGGCAAATTATAAAACACAACACACGAAACAGTTATCTAAAGGTTTAATCTATTCAAGATCTCACTAGCCAATGACTTATATAACCAAGTATTACCACTAACTTTCTTAAACTGAACACCGTATAAGCCAACTAAAGGAACTTTAGCAATATGGATTTCAAACTTGAGTGGAGTTTTACTAGCTGAAATTTTTGCCTGTGTGAGATCAGCAGCCTCTTTATCCTTATTGTCAAACATCGAAGTATTAGCAACTGTTGGTGATCTAACTTTGTTTTGTTGTTCTAATCTACTTGAAACCAACATATCTGAGCCACCATACGAGTCTTCAAATGCCAGAGATTCTGAACTGTCATAGGAATTTCTACGAATGAAATTGGATGGAGCTGGAGTAGTTGGTATACACAATTCATTACTTGGACCAACACTAGTTGAAATACTGAGTTTTTCCTTCTCCTTTTGTTTTCTGTAACCTCCTAGCAAACCATTACCTAATGAGAACTTTCTTCTGTGACCATTCTTGGATGGTGTAGATGTATTCGAAACAGATGATGTCACTCTTTCTGCTGCAACTGGCGTTTCTGGAGTACCATATTCATCTCCCAGAGCTTTTTGTCTCTCGGCTGAACTTGATGATGACAGAGAAGTTCGCTTTCCAGACGTCTTTTGCGATGATGTTTCACTTGTACCTGGAGTTTTCACTTCTTCAATTTCAACAACTGTATCGTTTCTGCTTCTTAGTTCAGTTTTTTCCTCAGGTTGGCCAGATTGTAACTCCAAAGTTTCAGCTGCATCTTCAGTCATACCAGCATCGTTCAAACTGGATTTAACTAGTTCCTTTGTAATAATAGATGGATAATGAATACAAACAAATCCACCTTTAACTTCAGTGAACTTCACGCCAAGTTGAGGTAACACCGAAATAATATCGTATCTAATAATAGGTAATGGCTTAGTTGAAGTAGTTTGAACAGAGAAGAAACCTTTTAAGAACATAGTCTTTGGATATTCAATCGATGGCATAGTTCCTGGAGCTGCATTCTCGAATTGAGACATAATGACATTATCCGGTAATCTCTTCTTTGGCTTGGTATAATCTTCATCAAAGGTAATTTCATCCATATCGACATCGTCAAAGAACTCATCATCGTTATTGCTTGCTGAAAGTTGGATTTGAGGAACAGGAGGGGCATCAGAGATGGAATAACCAGTATTCTTTGGAATATTGAGAGAATGTTTTCGTGTATGACCGACAGATTTGGCTCTTGCAGATGGATGGAATCTTCTGTTTTCTTGAACAATGACTTCGTTGGGTAGCAACTTGGTTTCGGCAGATTGGGTACCTTGTTGTGAATCCTTTGAACCTTGCATATGAACTTTTGGAGAATCTGGGATGAAAGCTGATGGTGAATACGCAGATGTGGCACGTTGATGGTGTTGAATTTGTTGTTTTGAAGTGGATGGCAATGGAGGTAGTTGTAGTTGTTGCTGCTTTTCCTTGGTAGTGATTTTCATACTGCCAACTCTACGAACCATATCATTTGATCTACTGCTGAACTTATCGACATGTAATTCATTTTCAGGTCTAACTGGAGACAATTCTTCAGGAACTTCTTCATTTTTAGATCTCTTGGAGCTGAGTTTTCTGAACAGAGTGTTAGTGAATCCTTGTTGTTGTATTGAACCTTCGCCATGCCCAGGAATTTGCTGCTGAGGTGGAGGTGATTGACTTCTAACAGCACCACCTTGAGTAACAGCACGTGGCCTTTGCATTTGAGAAGCAGGAATAGGAACAGATTGTTGATGTTGTGAAGTGTATGCAGCTTGTGGGAATGCTAAAACTGGAGGAGACGTTGTTGTCTCTGGAGGGAATTGAGAATGTGATTGCTGATGTTCTTGAGGAATTGGTTGACTGAAAACCCCTTGCTGTGGAACTGAACTTGGAGTCGTTGGAGCAAAAACACTTTGTTGAGCTGGTTGAGGTGTGGAAAATGGATGTGCATTTGCTTGTTGTAGTCTTAATCTTGCGGTTTCTTCCTTCATCTTCTTTCTCTTGATCATTTCATCAACTAAGTGATAAATTGATATCAATGGATGAAATCCAGTTGTAGGATCTGGAATTGATTCATCATATGAGGACATTTCTTCGTGTATGTTCTTGATGTACCAGTTTCTTGCAGCACTTTGATAGCTTTCAGACATTATTAGAGCAGGCAAGCCATGGAATACTTGATCTTCACTACCTAATTCATAATCAACAATGGTTTGTAAAACTTCTTCGTCTAATGGTAACTCCAGTGGCACTCTATGTGATATGTAACTTGATGCAGGGCCTTCAAACCCTTTGATCATCCATGGATGAGAAATGACTTCCTTTAATGTAGCTCTTTGTGATGGATCAACAACAAGCATCCTTGATAGTAACGAAACACAGCTTTTGGAAACCGTATCTGGATATTCAACATTGCCCCTTTTAATCTTTTCATGCAAAGAACTCACACTTGGATCGTCAAATGGAACTCTACCACAAACCAAGACATATAAAACAACACCAAATGACCACACATCAACTTCAGGTCCAATATAAGGGTGAGCAGATAACAATTCAGGGGCGGCGAAGTATAAAGAACCACAGTATGTTTTCAATAAGTTGTGACCATCAAATAAATTGGAAAGACCGAAATCAATAATCTTAATTTCGCCATTTCTGTTAATCATAATATTCTCAATTTTCAAATCTCTATGCACAATATTGTTCGAATGACAATAATCCAAGGCAGAAGCTATTCCACGACAAAACTTACGAGCATGTCTTTCTTTCAAAGAACCATGAGCAACAATATAGTCAAGCATCTGACCACCAGACACATATTCAAACAACATGTAATAATGATTAGTCATGGGAAACATTTCGTATAATCTACAAATGTATGGATGATACAGGATTCTACCCAATGCACCTTCTCTGATTGTTCTTTTATCTCTGGCAACCTCTTTATCAAACTCTTTTCTTCTTTTGGCAATTTCATTCAGGTCATTAGTTGGTAGATCATCCATGTGTTGCCTTTGCCAAATTCTAGCGGCTCTTGGAACAACTTTCACAGCACAAACCTCATTTGTGATTCTATGTTTGGCCAATTTCACTTTACCCATAGAACCAGCACCAATAGTTTTTGCAAAATCCCAATCACCAATTGATTTTCTTTGGAATTGTTGCTGTTGTTGTTGTTCATGGGTTGTCTGTGATTTGGTCTGCTGCTGTTGCTGTTGATGATGTTGCTGTTTCTGTTGAACTTGTTGTTGATGACTAAACGAACGATTTTGTGATGAATGCTGAGATGATGATCTTGAAAGTGGTTTTTTAGGTGTCAGTGGTTGGGCATTCGGAGTAGAACTAGAAGGTGAATGTTGTGTTCTTTGTGGACTTGTTATCGCAGCTTGATCATTAAAATCAACCCCTGGAAGCAGCCTTTTTGGCTCTTCAGAATGGTCACCAGAATGGGTTACTCTATGCTGCTGCTGCTGTTGTTGTGATTGTGGAATATTAAAAGGCAATTTCTTTGTTGATGCTCCTTGAGGTGCATAATCTGGATTTATCTTATACTCATCATACAAGCTTGCATGATTGCTTGTACTTCTCAGCATTCTTGGAGTTGCAGGGGCCGCATTTGCAGTGAATTGGTTGTTATCTCTTTTCAATGAACCTGATCTAGAAACGATTGACTTCCTAACTTTTGGTAACATCATTGTTTGCGGTTCTTGGACTCTTGGGACCGCGTTGTGGTCTCCTTTGTTCTGACTCGGCGAGCTGTATTCATCATATGACATGTTGGGGAAGTTGGAAATATTTATAAGGAATTAAAATTGTAAAAGTATTGCAAATTAAACAAAGACAACTGAGGTGGTGACAAATGGTCGGATATAGATTGAGTTCGGAATTGATTTATTTCAGCAATAAACTTTGATTGTTTTTCTCTTCAATAGATATAATTCTGATAACAATCCAGTGGCTATTTATTATCGCAACTAAGATCTTATGATAAAACAAAGTGGGCTGACCTTCAATTAATTACTTCTTGGGTCCCTAAATTTGATAAATTGGGAGGCACTTAGAGGATGGATGATGACAGGCAATTGACAATCGTTAATTTTTTTTTGAATTTAATTTCTAATAATCAAATAAAACTGAATCTTTTTTAAAAGCGGTTAATTGAAACTTTTAAGTTTCTTTATACGATCCAATCAAATGTAAACCTTGCGTGAGAGTGAGTGGCCGATTGTTAACTCTTGGTCTACCTATTATTGGTCTACAAAAGTACCTACTCCATTTTTGGCCCTCTAATTTTCCTTTTTGTTACTGCACGAAAGGTTTCACTTCACACAAGGAGAGATACTTCTTTTTCGAGGCTTAACTGAGGCTTATGTCAGCGCCTTTTAATTTCAGTTGCTAGAGTTGCTACACTGTATGGTATATCAGATATATATATATTATCACACATCTTGTATACGAGGACTAGATTGATTTAAAAAATCAAAAAGTTTGTTATTATTGATCTACGTCCAAAATGTACTCTGTTTTGCTTCCTATAGGGATACAAAGAGTATAGTTATAAGCTAATCGTAAATAAAATAGTCCGGGTAAATAAAAGGCACGACAAATCATATGTTGCGAACTGATTACAATTAAGATTTTCACTTGACTTATTTGTATAATATAGAGGCACACTTTCACAGGGAAAGATATGATGATATCTGGTTGTATCTAAAAGCAAGAATACTTGGATCTACAATTTTGCAATTCTCATAAGTTTCTAATCGAGAGGGTTGTTATGAATTTAAAAAGGCGTAGTGCTTCAATATAGTCTTTTTTTGCTACAATTTGTTTGCTTCCTGATTTGAGTGGTATTTATTTATCATTCAATGTCTCTGATCGATATTCTATAACGGATAAAATCCTCAATAATTCATGTTCTTTTCTTCTTTGTCCTTTCGTCTCCTTTGAGTCGTAGTTTTCAATCCACCTGGGCCCTTAACTTTATGGTGGTTTGAGGTACAATGTAAGCATGTTTCTTTAAATGGAGGATAGACAAATGGCCATCTTAGTGGATCTCTTAATACATGCAAATATCAGTCTTTTATCAAAGTATTGGTGTCATTTTAATATTATATGATATGTTGTAAGCCTAGTGGAAATTCTCAGACGGGAATCATAAATAACTGTTTGTAGTGAATAGACCCATAGGTTGAACTTGATAAGTCTTTACTTAAAATCTGTGTCAATTTTAAGAAATTGTGTTCCTTTAGTATATAGTTGACAAGTACTTCCTTTTTTTTTTGCAGATGTGGTAGTTCAAAAGTTGACAAGAGGACAAATCGATTACACTTTTAATCAATACAACTGCTCGTAGTGTTAAAACAAAATTTCTCCAAGGTAGATGTAGATAGGCTTAAAGAAGCAATAGGGGAACCGGATATTAAGGAAGAAAGGAGGATGGATAAGTCTGTTGAAATTGAATTGGTGAAGAAAAACCGGGCCGAATATTCAATTATGCATACCTTATTAAAAACAAAAACCGGAGAAGTTCAATAAATCCTGGTAGAGTTGCCTTTAATTATCTATAGAATCCTTTTCTAGTCCAAAAGAGCAACGTATATTTGCCAGTTGGATGATACACACTTGGTATAAAGATGTTCATGATCAAGGAATACACGGTTATTGTAGCAAGTTGTAGTTCAAAGTGGAAATGGAGAAATTGAGAAATTGTAGAAGAACCAAACAGCAGAAACAATGCGTTGCCCTAGAAACAAGTTTACCCCGGATAATGATTACTTATATAGACTTATATATGTATACGATCACTTTTGATTGGCTTGTGGCATCCATTTAGGTCCATATTTATCAAGCACGATATTGGGATCTTTTCTAAGCATTATAAACCAGTAGTACTATCGATAACTCAACAAATAACAGCCGTTGAATTTGAATCATCCATCGTATGTGGCTAGTTCAGAGGATGTATTTGTTTAATTACTGATTGAGTCACTTGACTCAGTTTTTGCTCACTTTCTCGGTGTGTATGTGTGTTTGTGTGTAACAAACCTCTTTTGTCCGCGATCCTTTGCTCCATCCATCCTTTCGTCGTGGGTGGACTGGACTCTCACAGTCTGCCTCTGTCTGTCTCATCCCGTGGTACCCATCTATTCATTATACACATATATAACCATATTCCTTATTCCCATTTCCAGTACTCCGACGTGAACACGCATGATATCATTAGTAGCTCATGACCACTATTATCAATACTTCCCTTATTCATGTTCCTTTCTTAAATTCTTGTCAATTACTCTCTATCTCTATCTCTATCTATGCTCTGCTTCATATTCTTTATTTTTTGGTACCTTTGTATAAATACTAACCCAAACCCCCACCTCGTTATACACCCCTCTCCCCTCTTGCCTCTTTGCGTCTAATTTTTTTTTTCCTTTCTCCTTTTTTCTTACCCCCCTCCCTTATCAAATAGTCCGCACTGCACCTGCTGACATAATACAGTTATTGTTAATCCAATCCAGCTCGTACAACAAAATCATCTTGGTATTCCATTCCCAACATTTTTATTAGTTTTTTCAGCATCAGCCTCAGTCCGTTATTGGTATCTCCATCCTATTAAGCAGCAGACTCATCCTAGCGAAAATTTCACGCAATAATCAAAAATCTACACACATCTGTTATAAACGAACTGTTATAAACGAACCATTTTCAAGACTCTTTTTTTTTGTTTCAAATTCTCAGACATCAATTCGGGCTTTTGAAAACTTTAAAAACAAACTCAATTGGTTCCAAGTCAATTGATTTTATTTCAACCAAATATTATAATTTGAATTGTTTTTCCAATTGTCAAATAATATCCCTTCGGTTTCTAATTAATCCATAGCACCTAATTTTTTTTGCAAATCGTGATTTTTAATTCAATCTAAATTGCAATTGGTTTCTCTATTCATTATCTGTACATAAATCACAACACAATTATTTTATAATGACTCAAGATAAAACACATTCAGTCGTTCACGAAGCCAACAACATTATCGCAAGACCAACTCCATCGAGTTTCTTCGACAAGCAGCCATCAAAGTCTTTGTCTTCTCTTTCTGATTATGAATCCATGTACAAGCAATCCATTGAAGACCCAGAAGGTTTCTTTGGCCCACTAGCCAAGGAAATGTTGGACTGGGATAAAGACTTCAAGAAGGTTAAAGCTGGTTCACTTGACAACGGTGACGTTGCATGGTTCTTAGGTGGTGAATTAAACGCCTCTTACAACTGTGTTGATAGACACGCTTTTGCCAACCCTGATAAAACCGCCATCATCTTTGAAGCTGATAGTGAAGCTGACTGTAGAAAATTAACCTACGGTGAATTACTAAGAGAAGTTTCTAAAGTTGCCGGTGTTTTACAATCTTGGGGTATTAAGAAGGGTGACACCGTTGCCATTTACTTACCAATGACTCCAGAAGCTATCATTGCCATGCTTGCTGTTGCCAGACTTGGTGCTATCCACTCTGTCATCTTTGCTGGTTTTTCTGCTGGTTCAATTAGAGACAGGGTCTCCGATGCTGGTTGTAAAGCCGTCATCACTTGTGATGAAGGTAAGAGAGGTGGTAAGACCATTAACACCAAGAAGATTGTCGATGAAGGTTTGAAACAATGTCCATCTGTTGAACACGTCTTAGTTTACAAGAGAACCTGTAACGAAAACATTGAAATGCTTGACGGTAGAGATTTCTACTGGGATGAAGAAACCGACAAATACCCAGGTTACTTCCCACCTGTTCCAGTCAATTCAGAAGATCCATTATTCATGCTTTACACATCTGGTTCTACTGGTGCTCCAAAGGGTGTTGTCCACTGTACTGGTGGTTACTTATTAGGTGCTGCCTTAACCACCAAATACGTCTTTGATGTCCAACCTGAAGATATTTTATTCACTGCTGGTGATGTTGGCTGGATTACCGGTCACACTTACGCTTTGTACGGTCCATTAGCTTTAGGTGCTGCCACAATTGTTTTTGAAGGTACCCCAGCTTACCCAGATTACGGTAGATTCTGGAACATTGTTCAAAAACACAGAGCTACTCACTTCTACGTTGCTCCAACTGCTTTAAGATTACTAAAGAAATCCGGTGAACATGAAATTGAAAAATACGATCTATCATCATTAAGAACCCTAGGTTCCGTTGGTGAACCAATTGCCGCTGAGATTTGGGAATGGTACGATGAAAAGATTGGAAAATCTTTATGTCACATTTCTGATACTTACTGGCAAACCGAATCTGGTTCCCATTTAATTGCTCCATTAGCTGGTGCCGTCCCAACCAAGCCAGGTGCTGCTACTTTACCATTCTTTGGTATTGACGCTGTCATCATTGATCCAGTCACCGGTAAGGTGTTGGAAGGTAACGATGTTGAAGGTGTCCTTGCTGTTAGATCATCATGGCCATCAATGGCTAGATCTGTTTACAAGAACCATCACAGATACATTGATACTTACTTGAAGCCATACCCAGGCTTCTACTTCACAGGTGATGGTGCTGGCAGAGATCATGACGGCTACTACTGGATCAGAGGTAGAGTTGACGATGTTGTTAATGTGTCCGGTCACAGATTGTCCACTTCAGAAATTGAATCAGTTCTACTAGAAAACCACAAGGTCAGTGAAGCTGCTGTTATTGGTATCCACGATGATATCACTGGTCAAGCTGTTATTGCATTTGTTCAACTAAAAGATGAAACCGAGTTCACTGATGAAGAAAGTTTGTTAGCTTTAAGAAAATCATTAGTTGTGCACGTTAGAAGTATCATTGGTCCATTTGCTGCTCCAAAGTCCATTATTGTTGTTAACGATTTACCAAAGACCAGATCCGGTAAGATCATGAGAAGGGTTTTAAGAAAGATTACTTCTGGTGAAGCTTCTGGTTTAGGTGACATGAGTACTTTAGCTAACCCTCAATCTGTTGAAGGTATCATTGAAAATGTTGAAAAACAATTCGGTGTTAAGAACTAAATGTTTCTTTCAACCTTGATACCTCTGACTCCACCTCCACATTCATCCATTGTGTAATCTTTCTTTTTTTTGTTATGCTTTGTTTTATTCTGTTTTTTTGTCATTCCAACGGTTACTAGATTTTTAACCATATATGTATATGTATGTATATGTATTTAATTAGAGATCACCTCTTTCCGTGAAAGTTAATAAGTCAAGTTTTGTTACAAACAGGGGGGTAAAGAAAATTATACAGCGGTAAGAAAGGTCGTGTGTTTACCACAAACAAGGTGATTATTCAAAGAGAGCTCACACAACTAGGTGGCAAAATCCATCAACGTTTATAATAAGTTCACCAATACTTATAACATCAACTGTGAAGCAAGTTGGTAAGATCGTATTAATCTTCACTATTACAAATCAAGGTCAATCTCATCAATTCATATATAATATACACACACCATGTCTTTAGAACAATTGACTCCAAAATTAACAGCAGCATTCAGTCAAGGAGACTACGAAACATGTTCCAAATTATTACCATCGATCAAAATCGAACTCATCAAGAACAATCTACTGATCCCAACACTCGGAACTAAGACAAACCCAAACGATCTGGCCATCACAAGATCAATCCTTGAACTTGGTGCATTGGTTTCTTTCAATTTAGTCAACTTGAAAGATTTCTCAAACTACATTACACAATTAAGGCCATTCTATGATATATCCACTATACTACCAGAATCCGAAAACAAAAGTAAACTATTAAGTTTGTACTTGTTATTATTGTTAACTCAAGGTGATTTAGCATTATTCCACATTGAATTAGAAAGATTTAATAACGCTGGATTATCAGTTGATGAATTAGAACAAGATGAATTCTTATCGATTCCTATCAAATTTGAAAAATGGATCACAGACGGTAATTTCAATAAAGTTTATGAACTATTATCCTCTGAACATAACTTCCCATGTATTGAATTTAACTTGTTTGAAAATGATCTGTTAGATTCTATCAGAATGACAATTGCAACGAATTTCGAAAGCGCCTATTCTAGTTTACCTTTGGAAAACTTGAAACTATTACTATTTTTCAAAGATATATCAGACGTTAACGTTTACATTGAAAACAAAGGTTGGATTGTGGAGAACGGTGTTGTCTATTTCAACAGGCAATCGAGTGAATTGGATGATGAAATTAACGATGAAAGAGTTATTGTTAATAATGCATTGGGTTATGCTAAGGAAATGGAAAGCATTATCTAGATTATTGTTTATTGCTTTTTTTTCTTAACGTTTAAATATATATACACTCATTCCAAACTTTTTGTTATGATTTTATTATGTTTGCTTTCTTATTTTGTATATTAGATCATTTCATTTCTTTCCATTTTGTTAAAGTTTTCAAACTGTAAATGATTGTAAAGTTTATATGGTGCACAAGTTAGTAACTAAGACTATTTACACCTCTAATAGTTTTTTTTTGTCTGGGAACAAACTCTCTTCACTTTAGACCAATTGGTATTACTCTCAACTAAAACCAATTATATAACCAGGGTGCTTTTTTTGCTTGTCTGTATAAATGAAATGAGTCTCATTAAAAAGGACAAATAAGAAGCCTTACCTCAGTAAAGGGTTATCTACCAATTAGATGATTCGACGCGTCTGGTAATAAACATGCGTCTGTTGATAATTTCCAGTCTAATTAAAACATCTAAGCGATTAACCCAAAGATTACATTTCGTGTAACAAGATATCTACCCATATTCAATAAGGATACCACAATCAGCATATATAAAGAAGTCAAAAAAATGAATCCAATAAATGCATTGGTTAAAATAACGGCTTTTTTCCTTTTCATAAAATCAATTCAACTTGTCACAGTATACTTTGCACCTTCACAATTTGACACTTCGTCATCCATACTATTGGACAGGTACATAGATGACAAACTGAAACTCAGCGGGAACCTTCAAATCTTAGTGGATGAGTTACTAAATAAATTTGTGGTTTGGGATTCTGTTTATTTCATGAAGTTGAGTACGGAAGGTTTGACGTTTGAACATGAATGGGTCTTTGGTCCTTTGTGGTGGAGACTGATTCGTTCGTTCAATTTGAATAATTTCTACTATAATTTGATAGCTGGTTTACTTATCAGTAACACATGTCATTATTTCAGTTGTTTGTTGATGTATTTTATGACACTACGAGTTTTCAAAAATGATAAAAAGGTGGTGTTAGATAAGCTTGCATACGTTTGCTCAATGTTGGTTGTTATTCAACCAGCTGGAATATTCTCAACTTCTAATTATTCAGAATCCACAACCCAACTATTATGTTATTGGGGTCTTTACTTAAGGCAACTGGCTTTGCAAGATGACAATAACATTTTTAGAATTGATAAAAAATTTATCTATATCCTTAGTGGGACAATGTTCTCTCTTGCATTTGGGTTTAGATCAAATTCACTACTGTACGGTATAATCTACCTAGACGATCTATCAAGATTTAATTTCAAACAATTCAAAAACTCAATTGTTACCATATTAACAGGTATTCAACTGTTTGCCGCGTTAGTGTACTCTGTTTACCTACCATATGCAGAGTTATGCCCAGAAAGGGGTGAGTGGTGTGAATCAGATACTAGATCCTTAGTGCTTTATGCACAGTCGTATTATTGGCATAATGGATTCTTGAAGTATTTTACAGTTGATAATATCCCCTTGTTTTTGATTGCTTCTCCAAGTTTACTTATATTTGTTTGTTCTTTGATCAATTTCAAAAATTGTAAAGAATTATTGGGTGTTTTTAAAGTGTCTGCAGTTTACATCTTTGTTCAATTTACTAGTATACATGTGCAGATTATAAATAGAGTGATGAGTTTTATGCCTATTTATATTTGGTTTATTGGATACTTACTTTCGAAAAAGAAGGATATGAAAAAAAGTGGTGGTGATGGTGAGGATAGTTTTTTCTTTAGTAAAAAGTTTGGTAAAATTGTAGTGAGATGGTGGATTATTTGGATCGTTGTACAATCCGGATTATATGCTTGTTTCTTACCTCCTGCATAAAAAAAAGCAATTTTGTAAATATAATCTATATGTAACATAACATAGTGCTTGAAGAATAGCATGCACGTTTTAATAGAGTATGATTTATAAACGTCAGAGAACAAGTACAGAGTTTTAATATATATAAGAAGATTTATGTAATTTTACAGTTAAAGATATGAGTAGTACCAAATAATACGTAAATTTTCTGTTTGTTTTTTCTTCAAACCATTTTACCATAAGAGGTTGGGAAGAGCCCTTTAACGCCTTCAATTTCACCTTCTGTCCACCCAGATCCATCATCCTGTGTGATAACAACAACTTTATCACCAACCATAACACCAAGTTCATCATCACCTTGAGGTTCATAATCGTACAAAATCTCCATATATTTGACTCTCTTTGCTCCTCTTCTTGGAGCAACTTTGGGTCCTTGCTTCTTACCGGAAGAAGCAGCCGCTTCGATTTGAATGTATGATGTAGGAACGGTACCTTCTTGTCCATTTGGTGTGGCAACGGTTGTCCATCCGGATCCATCATCAGTTTCAACCACTTGTAGTATCTCACCTGGATTAACAGATACTTCGTCGTCACCGGCAGCAGTGTAAGCGTATAGAGCTTTAGCTTGTGCAATTGAATTTGTGGTATGATTAGAAGAAACTGATAAAACTCTTCCGATGGAGCCAAATAGTCTATTTTTGGTGGATCCTGATTGGTGAGTATGGGTTGTTATTTTACTCATACCACTTGCTAAACTTTGAATTTCATCGTTTTCATCAAATTCATCAGTGGCACCAGAAGTTGAATCATGTTGTTTGGAACGTTTCAAAAAGCCTAAATGTGATTTCTTTTTCTTCTCGATTCGTCTGGACAGTGTTAAGTCTTTATTTCCAGCTGCAGATTGAATCGTTTCAACTTCAACTTCAGCAATGACTCTTCTAGTATCATCATTGGAGAATTTTTGTAGGCATGATAAACCCTTACTCAGTAAATCTTCAAACTTGAAAAAGTCTTCTCTGGTTTTCATTTTAACTTCACTGAAAGTATCACCCATAATTTGATTTCTTTGCTCAACTAATTCAGCTAATTGTTGTTTCTCATCAGTGCAAATTCTTTCGTATTTTTCGAAATCAGCTCCTGAAGAATTCAATTTTTGTGTCAAGTTATCCAATTCTTTACCTTCGGTTATCATAGTTTCGTCATCGTGCCAAATACTAGAAGGGATGTAATAAAAGTCTTCTGGTTCTTTCCAATCCGACAAATTGTGTTTCACAAACATAGCGGTGTCAAGTTTTGGTAAGTTTTGTTTAACAACTTCATCAATTGATCCAATTTTTTGAATAATTGTTTCAGATGCATTTTTTTCAAGTGCTGAAGCAGTAAGTAAGTAACTGTTCAATTTACTCACTCTTGCTTCATTCAATCCTTGTAATCCATCTAAAACTTCAGGTAAATCCTGATAGAAATATTTATCTTTCAATCTATTGGCAACATTAATTTTAATCAAATAGTTGTTTTTGGCCACGTTCATTTCAAATTCTCTCTTTTCGTATTTATGCTGTGATCTATCATTTGAGGATTTTTCAGATTTGGCTCTCTGAGCTTCCATTGCTTGACAAGCAGCATCATAATCTTTTTTACTCTTAGTCATTTCGTCATAATGTTTATCTCTTAGTAAAACTAGTTCATCGTTGAATAATTTCCATCTGTTTCTAACGTTTTCGTATTTTCCTTGCATTTCAAGCACTCCTCCGCCGATTCTTCTTTCGAGTTCACCTGCAAAAGTGCCACGTTCTTTGGCAATAAGTTCAGTTTGTGTTAAAACTTCAGTCCAAGCAACCAAACTGGCACTTTCAAGTGAACCTGGGGTCACTGTTGGTGTTTCACCAACACTTAACATTGTGGAATGTTTGGCCTTTTTTTTGAATGATTCTGAACATAAAGTTTTCAATTTTTCGGAATATTCACGTTCAATTGCTGCCCTTTGTTTATAAAAACTTTCTATATCTGATAGCCATTCAATACCTGACTTGATCCATTTGTCAGTTGGTTTGAAAGCATCTTTCAATTCGTTACCTATACTGATGTCTTCCATTGTTGTTGATGTTTTGATCTTAGTAAGTGCTATAATCGATCAGAAAAAAAAAATCCTCAATAATTAGTTTTAATGGTAGTATAATTAAATTTTAGTTTTTTTTATCACTTGTCTTAAGTTCAATGTGAATTAATGACAGTTGGAAACATGGAGATTGAACAGAATGACACTATGTAATTGTCAATACCGGGGCTCTTTTTCAAATCTATTTACGGAACAGAAATATGGAATCTGTGATGGTGTGTGCGTTACTTAATCTGTTTTTTTTTTTGAGCGTTACGATGTCTTTTACTAAGAAGAGAAGAAGATACAGTGTTGTATGTATATAGATGTATATATACAGATTTTACAATTAAAGTTACACTTCTTGATATTTGAAAAGAAATCAGTATTTAGTTCATCAGTAATAATCAATCTTGAATTTCGATGGCTGTATTGCTAGCTGTTAGCCCGTTCACTTTATTCCTCCGCTTCTTTGGCTCCAAATTCTTGATAAGAGGAGGAATTAGTCTTCTTCTTTAGAAATTGAAAACAAGAAAAAGCATTAAACGGTGTAGTACCTATTTAAGGTATCAAGTTGAAAATAATGGATGTTATTAAGCTGATAATCAAGAAGAGGATGGAGGATATTGACTCCTCATATTAGATGTATAGGTAATATATATATATTTATATGATGGAAACCCAAAATTGATCAAAAGACAAACAAACAATTAACGTGCGGCTCAAGGAGATTATCTGGTGTAGGGAAGAAGAAGAGTGAGGAAATTGAATGACAAAAACAGATAAGATTTTACTACTATTATAACGATGTATCATACAACAAATGACTTGTAAGTTAATTAAATTATATACTAAGGCTGTTCAACAATCATTTCGGTGATTAGAGTTGGCTTTGGAAATGTGCTTACTATATTGCATTGAGGTAATTATTTTGTTCAATAGAATTTGATGAACGGGAAGATCTAAGATAATAAAAAGAGTCAATACATTGACGCGTCGTCGCTCAATTTTACTCTTTTCAGGGGCAAGGGCTGGTTGGCTCTTTATTCTTATCTATAGATCTATAATCCATCTCTCTCTGGTGGCTAACTCTTCTTTCTGATCTTGGACATAATAAATCCAATTGTTATTTTAAGTTGTCAAAATGGTATAATGCAAAGGGTCCAAGAAGATTACGATGTTTTGATATCCCACCTTGAGTGAGGCCTGTAAGTAGAGAACAATTACTTCCCAATCCTTCTGTTTCCGATTATCTTTTTAATTAATCTGAAAGTGTGCTTTTTTTATTTATTTTTTTTGCCTGAAAAGAGAGAAGGATTGGATTAGAAAAAAAAAACACTCATTCATCCAGCATTCACCATATTTGATATGTCTATCTTATCATATCCACCGCCAAATAAGTCGTTTAAAAACCTACATGAGTGTGTATTATATAATTTAACTATTCAAAAGAACCATTTTTATTAATAAATGTGTACAACTAACTGTTCAGGTGTTTTTAAAGAATAAAAAGTATGGTAAATTAATTAACTAGGTACAGATTGATACATATATGTTTTTAAGGGGAAATGTTTTCCCGACACCAGTTCAAACCCGTTGAAAGCCGATTATTTTATAATATTAAAATTATTATTATTATTATTCCCCCCGAAGGCTCGATATACGTGTTGGTTCAGCTCTCGATACAATTGATCTTGATGTGGTGCTGCGGTTGACTATTTGTTTTGCTCATGGAGTCAGAGACAGAAAGAGATAAAGAGACTAAGAGAAAGAAAAAAAAAAGCCCAAGAATCCCGCCATTTGCCACCGCCGCATCTTGGAAAATGTTGGCATTTGGGCGGGAATAACTATCAATTATAAAAAACAAGCAAAAAAAGCAAAAACAAACAATAAGCTTCACCAAAATATACATTAGTAACAAGAAGTCATCCATATAACCATTAAGTGAATACGTCATTTCATACGTATGGCAAATCCCTAATACTTATTGGGTAGGTTCTGGATTTCACCTTCATCATCTATTGTGTTTGTTTTATCTTGAAGTTTTTATATGTCATTTCATGATTCTAATCATTCTCTATTTCATTAAGATCCTTGAAAGAAGATAAAAACCAATGAATGAATGACTGATGAAATATTTAGTAATTCAACCATGCAGCATCCAAAGATATGTTGTGTGGGATTAAAGATTCGATCTCTTGTAGATACTGATAAGAAGATCCTCTTTGAAAGCTTTTTTGTGTGTCTTGAAATTTCTGTTTATTTCTTATCTTTACATTATTATCTTCCAATTGGAGTCGAATTTCCCCGAGTAATAATAAGTATACATAAAAAAAATATATATATACATCGGCCATTTTGTTCCTCGATCAATATGTTGTTGTTAAAGATACATTTTCTTAAAAAAAAAAAATTTCTGCATAGCTTTTATAATTAAAAGTCCACCAAATTATTTGATATATACCTACATATAATCAAAAAAAAAAATAGATGTTTGGCAAAAAAGAAGAACACCTTGAAAAAGGTGCCATTACCGCTATTGAAGTGGAAAGCATTTCAGAAAGTTCATTATCTGAACAACTCGTTTCGTTAGTAATGGTCACACAGAACGTCGTTTACGTCCAAGACATGTTGATTTAATCGCCATTGGTGGTTCTATTGGTACTGCTCTTTTTGTTACCATTGGTAGTGGTTTGATGCGTGGTGGTTGTGGTAACTTATTGGTCAGTTTCACCATCCAAGCTTTCTTCATGTACATTGTTACATTATCTATCGGTGAAGTTGTTTGTTACTTACCTGTTGATTCTCCATTCATCACACACGCTGGTCGTTTTGTTGATCCTGCCCTTGAATTCTGTATGGGTTATAACTTCTACATCATGGTTTCTCTATATCTACCTTTCGAAATTACTTCTTTCAATTCAATGGTGCATTACTGGACTGAAGGTTATTCTCCAGCTGCTGTCTTTGCCCCACAAATCGTTGCTTATTTATTCTTAAACATTTTTGCTGTTAAATGGTACGGTGAATCTGAATTTTTCTTAGCTATCGGTAAGTTGATTTTAGCTATTGGTTTATTGTTCTTTACTTTCATTACCATGGTTGGTGGTAACCCACAAAATGATGCTTTTGGTTTCAGAAACTTCCAAGGTATGGATAATGCCTTCCCTCAATATCTGGGATCTGGTGCTTCAGCTTTCTGGGCTGCTTACTTGAAAGCTATCTTCACTCAAGCTGCTCCTGAATATTTAGGTATGGTTGCTGGTGAAGCCGAAAACCCAAGAGTTACTTTACCAAAAGCCTTCAAGAGTATCATTTACCGTTTAGTTATCTTCTTCATCGGTGGTGCTTTATCCGTTGGTATTTTATTAAGACATGATAACGCCACTTTAGTCACTGCTGTTACTGAAGGTGCCGCAGGTGCCAACATTTCTCCATACGTTATTGCTATGAAGAATATGGGTATTGGTGTCTTACCACACATTGTTAACGTCTTGTGTATGACCAGTACCTTCTCCGCTGGTAACTCTTATATGTCTTGTTCTACAAGAGCATTGTTTGCTTTATCCAAGAGAGGCTTAGCTCCAAAGTTATTTAGCTACACTACTAAAAGCGGTGTTCCAATTGCTGCTTTGGTCTTAGCAGTTTGTTGGTCTTGTTTATCATTACTTGAATTAGGTAGTACTGCTTCAGTTGCCTTAGACTGGATGATTAACTTGGTTACTGGTGCTCAAATTAACAATTATTGTATGATGATGATTGTTTACCTTGGTTTCTACAGAGCTTGTAAAGCTCAAGGTTTAGATAGATTCAGTTTACCATTACAAACATGGTGTACTAAATTACAACCATTCCCAGCTATTTACGCATTGGTTTACGCAGCTATTACTATCATGTTCTTAGGCTGTGCTGCTTTTATTCCAACATTTGATGTCAACAGCTTCTTGTACAACTACTTGTTCTTCTTTGTTGATGTTGCATTGTTTGGTTTCTGGAAGATCTTCAAGAAAACCAAGTTTGTTGACCCAGCTACTGCTGATTTGACTAGTGGTTTGAAAGAAATCGATGAAAATGAACAAGAATATTATGCTCGTATGGGAATAGAACCAAATAGAAAGCTAACCAAATGGGAAAAATTCCTTTCTTGGTTGTTATAAATTTGTTGGAAATCTCCTTCTTTTCTATTTCTCTATTCTGCTTTTTTTTTACTTCTATAAATTATTTTAACTTTCCGCCTTCTCTTATATATTTTGATAATATTAAAATTTCTGTGAAATTTTCTTTCTAACATAATATTATATGCTCCGTACGATAGCATTATCAACCAAATCGATCGATGAGTTTTGTAAATTACTGCCCTCTTAAATTCAACTATATTGATTTGATATACTACTGGTTTTGCAATTGGACAAAGCTTGCGATTTGGTGATGCTTTATCTTCAATCCCTACAAGATTCATATGGTTGATAAAGTTAGAGGTGGATGTAACTGGTGGTTCAAATGTATTCTTAAATGGCATTTGGCAAGTTTAGTGAAGATATTGAGTATTGAGTGGGTTGATAGAAAAGATTATTGAACAATCGCTCAGTAAAATAGCTAATTTCTATGAGATGGCAAAGCGTAGTAAAGTTGTTGTGGTTGTTGTTCTTTTTGCTTTTTTCTCCAATGATAAATAATATTAAAATAGCTGTTTATAAAGAAACTATCTTTAGTATAAATACGCAACGTACATATAAGGAAAAAAAACTACTCCCGATATAAAGGTAAATAACTTAAAAGGATAATAAAAAAACTGATTAAGAAGACTTTTATTTTTGTGCCAAAACATCCCATGAAATGTTAAAGGGATTTAATTGTTGATTTTTTTTTTACTGTGCTGTTACTCAGTTGTTTCTAGGTTTTAAACGGTAGAAATGGTCACCTAATGACAAAACAATTGTAATAGATCAGAATCTGTTAATTAGATTCTTGGGATTTACTTGAATATTGGGTCAAAAATAAAGGACCTACTTTAATATATGAAGTGAATATGCTACCAATACTGGGAATCAAATATAAAGAAAGGACTTTCTTTATTTAGATTTTTAAACATTTTAATATCTGTAAAAGTGTGTAAGCTACTTTAGTTGTATATGTGTAATACTTTTGTCGTTAAGTTAAAGTTGTACTACCTGAGCCTAAAACCTTTATAGAAAAAGTTCAAAGACTGATTCAATAAAGAAGGTAAACGGTAACTAACTAACGTACTTAATTGAAAGATACAACATAATTAACTAGACCAAAAATTCTTCTGGTTTGTTGAGGAAATCATCGATTATTCGTTTTGGTAATGAATATTGGACCCATAAGCTGTTTTGCAAACATACTAGTCAGGTATGTAATATTCGTGATCTCTATTACAATGATAATTTGGAATATAATAGGTGTTATAGCGTTATGTGAAGGTTCGATAGTTATTTAAAACTGTTTAAACAAAGAATTGATATCCTCATTGATAATCTTCTATCCAAATCAATAGAAGATGAAACTAAATAAAACTAAGGGATATAAACCACTATATATAGTAATCATAAAGTCAACGAAGTTGTTGACAACGTAGGAAAGTGGAGTCTCAAATAAAGAATAGGGGAAAGTAGAGAGGATAAGGGAAAGTAGAGAGTGATCTTGCAACAAGATTGGTGTTGCGTCGCTAGAAGTCGGCGTCTTATTATAAAGAGACGAAGATTCGTATAACGGGTAGGAATCTTTACACGTTATGTAAGGGATCAGGCGCCATTTAAGATAGAGGACGTCTTGTTTAGGGATAAGTATCCCTTTTTCCCCGTTGATTACTCTATTGATTACTAATCAGAGTAGGAGTTTCTGAAGATTGTCGACAACTTCGTCGATAATCAGTTCTTATTTAAATATGTTTGTATTTCCTTATTATTGTTTACATCCCTTTCCCAGAGAGGAAGAAGGGAGATAGTTTTTAGATAGTTTGGTTGGAACTTATTGGGAGAGTTTAATTAGTTTTAGTTGATTACTTATTAGAAGTTATAAAATATCAAGTTATAAGTAAAGAAGAATCTCATATAGCGACAAAAACGAACAGCGTGCCCGATTCATTATGCGTTATGTGATGATTCGATTGTTATTTAAAACTATTTGAAATAAAAGTTGATACTTTATTTGATAATCTTCTATCTTCATCGATAGAATAAGTAACTAAATAGGAATAAAGAATATAAACAAATATATATAGTAAGAAGTCGAGTGTTGACGACTGTCAGAACCTCACTTTCATTAAGAGTGTGATTCTCTGTATATGATTACAATTTGTGGTATTTATAAACTAAGCCACAACAATGACGAAGTCATAATTTTAGTGTTTAAGAGTTGCATAGG